>CM066331.1:154952392-155012392 GCA_033807585.1 Hydrophis major | reverse complement strand
TGGCAGTGCTTTGCTTACTGACAGAATTGCATTTTCTCTTTCCCTTTTTTTTTTCTATGTCCCCCACATTGGATTTTTATATTTGGACTTGAGTCCTTTGATGCAAGAATAAGACTACTTCCCCCCACCTCCTCCCTTTGTTTTACCTTTTTTTAGCAAGGGGAATATACAGATTTCTGTCTTTTTAAATTTTTTCCTATTTTTTTTAATTTTTTCATCCTTTTTCCATTTTATATTTTTTCTTCTTTTCCTTTTTTCCTGCATAATTGGAACCAATTGGATTAAGGTATTCAAGTTATTTCAAGTTATTTCAAGCATCCATCACTGAGGAATGTTTTTGTAATAAGCAGTATAATATTGTACAACCTGCCTCCATGTTTATCCAATTGTATAACATTTAATTTTAAGCCTTCTTTTTTCCTAGGAGTGAAGATGAAGAGCATGTGAAAATTAAGTATTTCAGGTAAATACAACTTAAACAATAATCTGTTTTGCAAAGGAAAATTAAAACTTAAAAAATTAATTTTGGGTATTGCGATAGAAATAAGAGATCTCTGTATTCTTTCTTGCAAAATCTGTTTAATGGCAGAGATCTTGAAACATCACATGTAATTTTCCTCTTTATTTTTTATTGTAGGGTCCTATTAAAATTAGATTTCAAAGTCTAGGAAAGATACATTTTGACAGGATTTTGACAATATCCTGATGGGATAATTCAGAAAAATAGCCCAATTTAAGAATGGCTTAAATATGAAAGAAGACATGAGCTTCTTTGTAGCAACTGGCCAACAATATTTTAGTGATGTGGCGAGAGAGAGAGAGTATTTTAATAGGAAAATACATTTTTGGTCTTTTTTATTTTGCCCCTTAGGGAGGCTCACAGCCAAACAGAGAAAAGAAGACGAGACAAAATGAATAACCTGATAGAAGAATTATCGGCTATGATTCCTCAATGCAGTCCGGTGGCTCGTAAACTAGATAAACTCACCGTATTAAGAATGGCTGTGCAGCATTTAAAGTCGATGAAAGGCAAGTACGAAATATTATCAAAAATTCTGAACGGCGATTCAAAAGCTGTCTTTTTTTCATCATCATTGTCCTCTTTTAACAACCCCATAATCCCTTGCATTGGGGTGGAGTCTGGGCAACTGAAGGGAGATGAGAGTTTCCTGGCCGGATGCCCTTCCTGTTGCCAATGCAGAGTTATACTCAGCAGATACATTCTCAGTGTGCCCAGAGAGAGAAATACCTGCCTCCACCTAGGATCAAACTCACAGCCTGCTGATTGTGAGGCAAGAGCTCTACTCCTAGGCCACACACGCATACACACACATTCTCTCACACACACACGGGTTACTCAAGCTTTAATACTCCTGGCAGCTTAACTAATGAATGAAATAGGGCAGCGGCTTTCATCCCGCCTGTCCATTTTGTTGTTGGTTTCATATGAGAATGGCTGTAAAAATTTCATGCAGGTTTCCTGTACAAGTGATTTAACTTTATTTAAATTTATTGGAGGTCACTAGAAGAAAAGTGATTTACAAGGCTGCTTCTGAGTTAGCATGTGTCATGTATTTGTTTTAGTTAATTAAGGAGTCCTTCCTTTCTTCCCTCCTTCCCTCCCTCCTTCCTTCCTCCCTCCCTCCCTCCTCCCTTCTTCCTCCCTTCTCTCCCTCCCTTCCTCTCTCCCTTCTTCTTCCCTCCCTCCCTCTCTCCTTTCTTTCTTCCCTCCTTCCATTCCCACTCATCCCTCCCTCCTTCCCTTCCTTCCCACCTCCCTCTGCCTCTCCATTCCTCCTTCCCTCCTCCTCCCTTACTTCCTCTCTCCCTCTCTCCCTATTTTTTTCTCTCATACATATTTTGCAGGCTCCACTGGTTCTTACTCAGAAGCTAGGTATAAGCCTGCGTTTTTACAAGACGATGAACTTCAACACCTCATCCTTAAGGTAAATTAAAGGCAGAGAGAGGGACCTGCTATTTCTGCAAACAGCAACTGTCTTATACAACAGTGTTTACACCTGCATAGTGAAGATCCCAGTTTCAAGACTATTTATAAACAGAGATGTGCAAATGTCCCTTTTCTGAGCTCAGAAAAGACTCCTCTGGTTTTAGAGACAGCTCCATTCTGCATCTGGAAATATTCTGAATATGAAAAGCATTGCAAGCTTAAAAGAATGCTTCAGCTGCAGGGAGAATAATGTTCCAATTCTTCCTTTTTAAAAAAATTGGGACAAGCCTTTCTAAACCCCAGTCTGGATGTTTTCACATTTGAAAGTTCTTAATGTGTACTCCTCTTATTCTAAAACAAAACTTAAAATTGACATTGCATCAAATTGGGACTTTAAAAGTTTTCAGACGAAGATGTAAATCGAATGGAATTTAGTAAGCTGCTTGCTGCATTCAGTTACAATAAGTTTTAGTTAAAATTTTAACACTATTTAGACAATAAATAAATGAGCTAGGCTAAGTCACAGATTAGTTTTAATTAAAATTTTAATTCCATTGAAGGAATAAATAAATGAATTAAACTATATCACAGATTATTTTAATTAAAGTTTTAATACCATTGAAGGAATAAATAAATGAACTAAACTAAGTCACAGATTATTTTTAATCAAAAATAATTCAGAGGAAGACCCAGGCCCATCCCCTCTTCATCTTAGGGCACACAGGGAGGAATGGAGAAGGGAGCAATGTGGTTTACGGGGGAGGAAAGGGCCCTGATCCCTTTCATGGGCTGCAGCTGTGAGGACTGTTTAAAAGTACAAACTGCGCATGACCCAGTGCTGGAAGCAAAGCATGAAATAATTCTAGTCTGTCGGTTCTTATCTGAGTACTGACATCCTTCCCAGTGTGTGTATTTCAATATCTGTGGACGTCTTCAAGCCCTTATCCTGCCTTGTCTCACTAATTGCTTCAGTGTGCTTTGTGTTGTTTTTTCTATTTATAATTTATATGTATTTTGATTTTGATCAGCATTTCTTCCTTTTTGCAACTGTTTGTGGGGGAGTTTTTTCTCCAGCCAATGATAACTGGAGCTTTGAAGCCAAGTTGAAGGAATTAAAAGGAATACACCTATTTTTGTGACTGTGGCTTTTGCATCCCACCCTGGGCCATCACATTGTCCAACCCCCTGCTTGAGCAGGGGACCCTACACCATTTCAGACACATGGCTGTCCAGTCTCTTTTTATGACCAGGCTTAATGACAGCATGGTCATAAGTCAAGGCCTACCTTCTGTGCTTTTCATTGCTTTGTGCTCTAAGACCGAACTAGCAGGCATTAAAACCAGACAGAACAATTGCCAAGTGTGTAATTAAAAATGACACAAAATGAAATCAAGCAAAAATGGGAAGAAGGCACTAGCCTATTCAGAGAGAATGGATGTACCTCGGCGTTTTTGTGTATTTAGATTGTCAGAACAAGTGACCTCAAAGGACTTGACAAAACTTAACAAAGATTGAGCCTGGTTAACACTGTGACAATTCCAGAGCTGTTAAGTGGAAGGAAACAACGGCCAGCCATTTTTATAATATCAGAAAGGAGACTACATAGAACATAAGAATAACAGAGTTGGAAGGGATCTTGGAGGTCTTCTAGTCCAACCCCCCGCTCCAGCAAGAGACCCTATACTATTTCAGACAGATGGTTATCCAATCTCTTCTTAAAAACCTCCAGTGTTGATGGAGCATTCACACCGTCCAGAAGTAAGCCATTCAGGGTTGGGATTCTTCCGGTTCAGACCGGTTCTATAGAACTGGTTGTTATAATTCTGTGCAGTTCAGAGAACTGGCAAATCATGCCCCTGGCTGCCCCCCCTTCCCTCTCCTCCCTGCCCAGTCAGTCCTTATCGCACACGCACAACATTGCTGACTGCATTGTCCCGCATCCAGTCACTCCTTAAGGTATTTCTTTTTTTTTTTTGCTCCTGATGATCAGTTATTCTGATGATCAGCTATGCCGGGATCCCCTTCGCTGCTTTGCCCAGGAGGCTTCCCTGAGGCCCAGGAGGCCAAACAAATGGAGCACGGGAGGGGGGAATGCTGCAAAAAAAGAGGAAGCCACACCCACCCAGTCACCTGGCCATGCCCACCTAGCCACACCCACAGAACTGGTAGTAAAAATATTTGCATCCCACTCCTGAAGCCATTCCTCTGATTAATTGTCCTCATTGTTAGAAGTTTCTCCTTAATTCTAGGTTGCTTCTCTCCTTGATTAGTTTCCATCCATTGCCTCTTGTCTTTCCTTCAGGTGCTTTGGAGAAGAGTTTGATCCATTCATCTTTGTAGGAGCCCCTCAAATACTGGAACACTGCTATCATGTCACCTCTAGTCCTATTAAAGTATTTGGGATTAGAAGAACAAAAGGTTAATTCTGACTACCGGCATATCAGCAAAGATTGGGAAGCCACTAAAAGAGAATATCTGTAGTTGAACGGTGGCGTGTTGGTGCTTGCACTGATGATGTTACCTAGTTGGGTAATGAAACATCTTCAAGAAAGAGCCAAGCTCAGAGAGCACCACAATGTTGGAAATTGTCATGCCCTTGTTGGAGTCTGACTCCAAGGAAGAGGAGGAACAGTTGACAGGGAGTGGAAGTGTGGATCCAGAGGTTGTGGAGGAAACTGGGGAAGGGCACAGGCCATCTGGACAGTCAGAGGAAGACCAGGCCCATCCTAGGGCACGCAGGGAGGAACAGATAAGGGAGAAACGTGAATGGTGTGGTCTACGGGGGAGGAAGGGACCCTGATCCCCTTCATGGGCTGCAGCTGTGAGGACTGTTTATAAAGACAAACTGTGCATGGCCCAGTGCTGGAAGCAAAGCGTGAAATAATTCTAGTCTTTCAGTTCTTGTCTGAGTCTAGCATCCTTCCTAGTGTGTGTATTTCAATATCTGTGGACATCTTACAAGCCTTTATCCTGCCGTGTCTCATTAATTGCTTCAGTGTGTTTTGTGTTGTTTTTTCTATTTATAATTTATAAAAATTTTGACTTTGAACGGCGTTTCTTCCTTTTCGCAACTGTTTGTGGGGGAGTTTTTCCCCCCAGTCAATGATAACTGGAGCTTTGAAGCCAAGTTGAAGGAATTAAAGGGATTTCACCTGTTTTTTATAACTTTGTTGCTTTTATATCCCACCCTGGGTCATCACAGAAATGTATAGCTTACAGTAGAAATGTATAGTCTACAAATTCCTGTGGTTGTGACTGGGAGGAGCAAAACCCTACTTGGTAAAAAGGAGATGAGGGGACTATCACAACTGTTTGTGGGTCTGTCTTCAGGGTGAAACTAAACCTACGGTGCTGATATCTCTATGTTTTTCTTAGAAAATGCTCGTGAAAATAATATCAACATTTCAATGGTGCTTGCTTCTATCCTGATTTGACTTCTCTTACTGCAGAACTACTTGTTTGTATCCATTAGAGTTTTATATTTGTCTTTTTAATTTATAGGTTGCTGATGGTTTTCTATTCGTGGTTGGATGTGACAGAGGCAAAATCCTGTTTGTTTCTGAATCGGTTTCCAAGATACTTAATTATGACCCCGTAAGTAGCCTAGTATTTAAAACCCTTCTATGAATAGCTGTGAGTTTGCTGTAAAGAGTCACCAAGGCGCTTGTGAGGGCCGAAGAGCCAGCATACAAATGGGTGCTATTTGATTAATGGGCCCTCGGTGCTCCTGGTTACAGCACACGGAAATATCTGATCGGCATTGATTCAAATAAGGTTGTTACAATAGGGCATAGAAGACATGCTTCTACTTCATTGAAACTATACTGTACCATCCTTCTCTCATGGACCCATCTCATAAACCTGATAAAATATTCGGGAAACACCAATTTTTTAAATGTACAATTATCAGATCTGTCCAATAAACTCTTTTTGAATGTAGGTAAATTTTGTTGTATTTAATTAGAACCCTATTCTATTCTATTCTATTCTATTCTATTCTGTTCTGTTCTGTTCTGTTCTGTTCTGTTCTGTTCTGTTCTATTCTATTCCATTCCATTCCATTCCATTCCATTCCTTATTCTATTCTATATTACTCTACTCTCTCTTCTCTTCTCTTCCATAATTCTATTCTGTTCCTATTCCTTTCTGTTCTGTTTATTCTATTCTGTTCTGTTTATTCTATTCTATTCCATATTTTCTATTCTTTCTATTCTATTCCATATTTTTATTCTATTCTATTTCCTATTCTATTCCATTTCATATCCTATCCTATCCGTGTTGGTCTGTGACCATAATAAAATTACTTCTACTATTAAAACAGGGCTTAAAAAAACAAATGTTTCTACTGAATTGAAAAGACGATAACGCTGATGAATTTATCTGATTGCTCAAACATTAGACTCTTGAGTTTTTATTTGCTTCTTTGACTAAGCTGGTCAAGGTGGGATCAGTAATCTTACCAAGTTGACTTCCCACAGGCACATCTGACTGGGCAAAGCCTTTTCGACTATCTTCACCCAAAGGATGTGGCCAAAGTAAAAGAGCAGCTGTCCTCTTCAGACGCTTCACCTAGAGAAAAACTGATCGATACCAAAAGTAAGCATGCAATTAAAAATCATAAGACAGGGCAATATTTTTCCTCCCGCAGTGTGTATTTGCCCAGTCTCGCATGTACTAATGCTTCTGGATACAAATGAAAGAAAGAAAGAAACATGTTCATGGTTTTTGAGTATGGAAATGAATATTATACATGTTCTAAATCAGGGATCTCCAAACATGGCAACTTTTTAAGACTCGTGGACTTCAACTCCCAGAATTCCTCAGCCACACATTTTTAACAACTGGTTTTTTGGCTGGGTAGGCGTGACTGGCTGATCATGTGACTGGGTGGGTGACATCACTCATCACACCCAGCCCTGCCTTCTGGCCACTCTCAAAGGCAGAAATAGGATTCAGTCGCTTTGGGATAATTCCACCACTGGCTTGCCCTGCCCCCGCTCATTTTTTGACCTAGTTTTTGGCCCTTTTGGGGGGTATTTTCACACTGTTTTTAGGCCATTTTCAGGCTGAAAAATGGTTAGAAAAATGTCCAGAAAAACATCCTGAAAACGGCCCAAAAAACAGGCTGAAAATTGACTGGGGGCAGGGCCAGCCAGTGGTGGGATTTGCCAGTTTACCAAACTGTACAGAATCTTAACTACCAGTTCACCCGAACTGATGCGAATCTGCAGCAGCCTACCTCTGGGTTGGAGATCTCTGTTCTAAATTACGTGTCCATTTCTTACAATTAGTAGAAAAGGCCTGGCATATAGGTAGTCCTTAAATTAGGGCAACCTACCCCTATTCCCCCCAAAAAGGTTCTTACAATCCAGTTTCTAAGTTCTGACAGCTGCCCTCTTACACCACTTAGTCATATAACCACATTTTGGCCACTCATCCACTGGCCTGCATTTAACTCCGACAATGATTGCAAAGGTTGTGTGATGACCCGGGGCGTGGCACAAAGACAACACAGTCAAATAAGCAAGAAGAGTCCCTTTATTATCTCCAACTTTGCCCCCAATATCCCGGTTACCTTTGGCTGGAGAAAAACTCTCCCAGGATCAGCCTTTAACTGTAGAAAATTCAGTCCAAAACAAGGTACATACAAACTGTAACAAAATCCAAACAAACCAAGCTGAAGTAATTAATGTGACAGGACAGGAGAAGGAATTTCAGACTTGAAAGCATGGCAAAACTCACACAGTTGGCAAGATACCAGGAACACAGATAAGCCACAACAGTACTAGATAAATTCATGTTTTCTCCCAACAACTTGCTGTGCGCAGCTTCCTCTTTTAAACACTATGTTCCCAGCTGCAGATAATAAAGGGAATCAGGGCCCTTTCCTCCCCCGTAAGTCACGCAACTCACATTGCTCCCTTCTCCATTCCTCCTTGCATGCCCTAGGATGAAGAGAGGGTGGGCTTGGGTTCCTTCCTCTCCCTTGTTCTACGTCTCCTGCTCTGCCCAGCTGGACTTTGCTGTTCCCCAATTTCTTCCTCAGCCAATGGAGCCACATTCCCACTCCCTCTCAGTTGCTCGGCCTTCCCTTCCAAATTAGATTCTGACAGAGGCATGACAGGTTGCCAAATTTCTAGCAATAACTTGCCGAAACTAGATAATAAATAGCCCCTTCTTGTTAACTGTTTGTGGACTGGTTCCTTTCTTTTTATTTGTTGATTTATTTTATTTTTTTAAAAAAAATTGTGCTTGTCTTTTGTTGGTCTGGGACAGTTGGATTGGGTCATAGTGTTGCGAAATATTCATAGCTCTGTTACAAAATCTGTTTGTATATTCTGCTCCAACGCAACTTGAAAAGCTGGTTTGCAAGTTAACATGGATTTCCACGTGGGATCTTCCCCTCTGCATTCTGGGACTCGGCGGTCATTTTTTTGCCGCATTAAATACACCAAAACTGCAGTCAAGGAAGAGAAGGAACAATCAGCCAACTCAAAAAAGAAAGGTATCGTTGAAATTTTTTTAAAAATAGGTTCTCTTTCAAACCTATTAATTGGTAATCCTGACGAATTATGATGCGGTTGAAGGTTGCACCGTTGGTTGGAGACCCCTGCTTTACAGAACGTCTCTAAGTGGTTTACAATGTCAGCTTCTTGCCCCCCGACAGTCTGGGTCCTTGTTTTATTGACCTCGGAAGGTCGGAAGGCTGAGTCAACCTTGAGTCGGTCAGGATCAAACTGCTGACAGTAAGCAGTGAGTTAGCCTGCAATATTGCATTCTGACCACTGTGCCACAGCTCCTTCCTTCCTTCCTAATAGCACTTAGACTTATATACTGCTTCACAGTGCTTTACAGGCCTCTCTAACCGGTTTACAGAGGCAGCCTCTTTTCCCCAACAATCTGGGTCCTCATTTTACCAACCTCAGAAGGGTGAATCAATTTTGACCTGGTCAGGATTGAACTGGTGGCTTTGGGCAGTGTCAGCCTGCAATACTCCATTCTAACCATTGCACCAGGAAGGAAGGAAGGGAAGGACAATAACAATCGCACTTAGGCATATATGTCACTTCACAGTGCTTTACAGCCCTCTCTAAGCTATTTATAGAGTGAGCCTTTTGTCCCCAACAGTCTGGGTCCTCATTTAATCAACCTCAGAAGGATGTAAGACTGAGTAGACTTTGGGCCAGTAAGAATCAAACTGCTGGCAGTGGGCAGAATTATCCTGCAATGCTGCATTCTAACCACTACGCCATGCATGGCTTATGTATGTTTATGTTTGTATGCGCCCCGATGTTTTGTAAAATTACAAAGACATTTCCTCAGATCAAATACCTATACATTGAAAAATGCTTAAAAACTAAATCTCACTGATAAATGTGTTGCCACCCTCAGAAGTTCTGAGGAAAAAAAATCAAAATAAAAAAATGTTTTATCTTGACTCCATTAGATCATAAAAAGTACTGTACCATTCATTGCACCGGTTATCTGAAAAGCTGGTCCACCAATGAGGTGGGAATTGAAGAAGATACGGAAAAAGAGAGCAGCAATTTTAATTGCCTAGTGGCAATTGGCCGATTGCGCCCTTATACCATTCCACAAAAAAGCTTTGAGATTAAAGTCAGGCCCACGGAATTTGTAACACGCTTTGCCATGGATGGAAAATTTGTCTTTGTAGATCAACGGTAAGCATTTTATTTTTGGTCTTCCCTCTTTGTTAGAAGGCTAAAGTTTTCAATATTTAGACTGTGAATTCCATTTTCTGTACTACCTCCAGTAAAATGTTGGCAAAATAAAGTGATTCTTTAGCAAGTCAGTGCAGTATCCAGTGTGTTTTAAACATTTTGTCAAAGTTCACTGAAAACTGCAAGCTTCTAGTTCATTAAAGTTATTCTGATAAGATTGTAAGGCTCTAAGAAGTTACAAACATTTCGAGTGTGTGTGTGTGTGTGTGTGTTTGTGTGTAGGAGAGAAGATGTCTTTCAACAAATCAAATCACATTTCTTTCTTTCGCATTACCAGTGTCAGGGCTCCAACAAATCCACCCCCATTCAAATCATAAGTCTCTAGCCGCATTTCTCAGAGTAAAAAAATTGATTTATTAGGAATGACCATATTTTAGCTGGGTGCAGCCGACACTAAAATACATCATTAATTTCCTCCTTGACCCTGGTCTTCCCCCACCCCCTGGATATATATTCTCCAATGGGACATATCCATAGCCAAAAGTCATCAATCATGCTCTCCGGTAATAATCTTGTGTGCCGACAGCTTTGGGCTACCAAAGCCATTGTCTGAGGCATTTAAGGAATGCACTGCTTTCCCCCACTCTCTTTCTGCTGGCAACTAAAAAGACCAAAGGAGTATTTTTTTAGTTGACATCCTGTTTTGTACATACAACTGAATTGTGGAAAAGTTCATTTTAGAAGTTTGTAGGTTAAATACTCTTGTTTGCATTTACCGGTGTAGAGCGACAGCCATTTTAGGATATTTACCTCAAGAACTCTTAGGAACATCCTGTTACGAATATTTCCACCAGGATGACCATAATCACCTCACAGAAAAACACAAAACAGGTATGGTATAATTCCCTAAATCTAGTGTAGAGCTCTTGAATCAATATTTTGCTATGAAGTTATTGACCTTTTCACACATACAGATAGTCCTCGACTTAACAATAGTTCATTTAGTGACCTTTCAAGTTACAACGGCCCAGAAAAAAGGGAATCGTGCCCGTCGTTCACAGTTAGATCTTTCCAGCATCCTCATGATTGTGTGATCAAAATTCAGAAGCTTGGCAACTGACTTGTATTTACGACGGTCGCAGTGTCCCAGGAGGTCACGTGATTCCCCTTTTGCAACCTTCTGATGAGCAGAGTCAACAGGAGAAGCCAGATTCACTTAACGACCGGGTTACTAACTTACCAATGGCACTGATTCCCTTAACAACTATGGCAGGAAAAGTCATAAAATGAAACAAAGCTCACTTAACGAATGTCTCACTGAACAACAGAAGCATTAGGCCCCATTGTCATCGTAAGTCAAGGACTACCTGTGCTGGTTTAATAAATAGCATGCATCACTTTGTAAAGTTGATTTATGAAAAGTCTGGAGGCTGTTTATAAAAGGACTGGTTTTTTATATATATATTTCACCTGGACATAAGGAGAAATTTTTTGACAGTGAGAACAGTCAACCCATGGAACAGATGTTGCCCTCAGAAATTGTGGGAGTTTCATCACTGGAGGCTTTTAAGAAGAGACTGGACTGCCATTTCCGGAAATGGTGTAGGGCAGGAGTCTTCAAACTTGACAGCTTTAAGACTTGTGGGGTTCAACACCCAGAATTCCTCCTCCAGTCATGTTAGCTCAGGAATTCTGGGAGTTGAAGTCCACAAGTCTTAAACTTGCCAAGTTTGAAGACTCTTGATGTAGGGTCTCCTGATTGGGTGTGGTGACCTATGAGGCCCCTTCCAACTCTGTTAATATGTAATCTTAATCTGTAAATTTTTAATTGATGGATTAGTTCTGTGTGAAATAATCTTTCACATAATAGGGCAAAAAAGAAATATAAGACAGGGTCTTATTTTCGGGGAAACATGGTACCCATAGCTGAATTTCAGATTTGATGGTCAATTTCTTCCCAATTGTTTATACTGAAATCAGTATGATCGGTACAATGGATTAACTGAGAAAATATATAAAACTCTTAAAAATTGTGAAATTACTATATAGGTAAAACTCCATTTAGTTGACACCTTAATTCACTTTGGTCTCATTGAATAACTTACATCTGTAAATATTTTTATTTTTCTGTAGTGTTACAGAGCAAAGAGAAAATATTTACGAATTTCTACAAATTCAAAGCGAAAGATGGCTCTTTTGTCACCTTAAAAAGTCAGTGGTTTAGCTTCACCAATCCATGGACCAAAGAACTGGAATATATTGTGTCAATCAATACTGTTGTTTTGTAAGTTTCTCAGTATTCTGCATAAAACAGCATGTTTTTGTGTAGCTCTGTTTTATATTTTAATTATATAGTACTAAGTATGGGACCCCGCTGGGTGACTTTGGGCCAGTCACTCTCAGCCAAATGTACCTCATAGGGTTGTTGTTGTGGGAAAAATAAGAAAAATATGTGTTGTTATTTGTAAAAAATAATAAAGATGGGATACAAATAATTAAAATATTTGGAACTGGCTGCATCAACTATCCTTGGATGGTTTCATAAGTGAAAAAGGGGGGGGGTAGCAGTTATTTTCCTCTGATACATTGAAGAATATAATTGCTATTCTTGGAGGAAGCCACATTTTCTTCCTTTGTGCAGAAATAAAGTTGCATTGAAGCCACGCAAGAGAGATGTCCTAATTTACTAATTTATGAAGATATCTATATAGCTAAGAGCAAAAGACTACTCATGCATCATCACAAAATCTCCAGAACCATAAAGTCTACAAATTTGGAATCTGGCACGGATGTTCCTCTTGGCTTTGAGGTGCTCACTAAGAAAGGATTTTTCCAAATGACCATCAGAGCATTTAGAATATTTCCTATATTCTTATTATTAACACGCTCTGATGCTAAGGAGTTCTATTCCCCCTCCCCACCTGTAAAGAAATCTGTTGTTCCAAATGCAAAACACAAGCAGAGGAGAGGAGTTTCCGTTTCCGTTTCTATTTCAGAGCATCAAGCAGCTTTAGTACAGAACAGTTGAGCTAAGTCATGCCCAGGCTCCTTGCTTTCTCCTTCTTGCTCACACAGCAAATCCTGTTTCAGTTTCCAAACAGCCCTCAACTCTCTCACATACTGACAGGATGCTAGCTACATGAATACCGATGATATTGGTAGGCAGAGGCAGAATCCCCCCCCCTTAATTTCCTCCTCCAAAACTAGGCCTGACCACATAGTTTCGTAGCAAAGGACTTCCAAAGATGCTGAGTTAGCACCCAGGTGCAAAATTTATGCTCCTGGAGAAGACGGGATAAGGATCACATGATGTGGTTTTATAAGGGCTATAAAACCAGATAGCCTGCATTTAATTTTCTAATCACTAGTGGCAATGGAGTCTAAAACAGGATTCTCATGTTAGCCAGATCCAAACATTGAACACACATTTCTATCTAAGGATCGTTCAATCATGACAAAATTGTCTTTTTTGTTTTTGTTTACTTCTGCAGAATAATTTTTTGAAGCTCATGCTTCTTTTCTATTTGCTGGTCTCTAACATGAAGCAGCAAGTTGTGCATGCGGCAGCAAACTTATAACGGCTAGAGAAACTTATTTGTGTATTTTTGGTTTTATATTTTTAGAGGTCACAATGAATCAGGTGAAGAAACTCCATTAGCCTGCAGTTCCCTGTCTCCAGAAGGCAAGTCTATTTTTAGGGTAGTGTTTTTTTTCAGAGTTGGGCTTAGTCTTGTAAAGAAATTTTATATGTATATATGTATGTGTGTGTGTGTATGTATATGTACATGTACATGTACATGTATATGTACCGTGTTTCTCATATAATAAGGCCGGGTCTTTTTTTTTTTTTTGAGCCCTGAAAAAATGGCTAGGCCATCTTTTCGGAGGTGACTTAATTCCCCCCCTTGCATCTTCGGTGGGCGGGTGGCAACGGCTTGGATGTTGACCATATCCAGGTATGCAACAAAAGTACTTCCTAATGGCAAGCTCCCCCACCATTCCCCCCCATTTCGCATGTTTTAATATAGGCCTTAATTTGGGGGGGGAAGGGCTTAATTTCATTTCATGCCTATAAAACATGCTGGGACTTCCTATAGGGGGAGGCCATATTGTTGGAGAAACAGGATATATTTACATGTATATATATTTGTTTTCGTAGATTTTCACGGGTACTGGTATGTAGGTCTAGGTGTGTTCAGGTCTTTTCCCATGTAAGATTAAGAGTACTCTTAATCTTACACGGGAAAAGACCCGAACACACCTAGATCTACACACACACACACACATATATTTGTTTTCTTAAATTTTCGCGGGTATTTATATGTATGGTATTCAGCTTTGTTCGGGTATTTTCCCACATCATTATAGTTGTGCTTTTAAAGTTGTAGCAACATTTCAGCAGAATCTCATCTGCCATCATCAGGCTTCTGTATAGTGTTCATCTGTGAGTCAGACTTTCACAGCCATTTCTGTTTTAAATTTGGGGCTAGCCTACACTTTGCCAGAATGATTTTTAATTCATCCTGATTGGTTGGGAGTCTTGGTCTGTGTTTATTGACCTTGGAGTTTTCTGTGTTCTGCTTGATTGGTGTTTCTAATATCTTCTGTCTGTTTTGTAGCTTTTTTTGTCTTGATTGGCTGGCAACATTGTTTCCTGTATTGGAGGCTTTTAGTGTGGCTTGGCTCCGAGTAAATGGACGGCTATCATTTATTAGGAAGCTAGGTTTCATCTGGGTGCTTGGTTGGGGTGTGTTTGAGCTGGAGGTATCAGGGGGGATCTGTTTGTGCCCAGGTGTTTGCCTGGCTTGTGATGTGGAGATTTTTTTGTTTGAGAGTACAGGCTTCCAGATAATTGATAGTCTGATGGAGTCATCTCTTCTATTCATGCTTTCAGGTATATATATGTATATATATATCATAATTAAAACTTGAAACAGTGGCAATGATTGTGCTTTAGAACATCATTTTATTGAAGGGAAATGTCATAACACTCAAAGTTTCAAATTGATGGTTGTCTTATCATAAAGGGCCATGAAAAAAAGATACATAGAATAGGATTTTTTTTAAAAAAATCTATCCTTGTTTTAACACCTTTCATTTTAGGAAAGCTACAGGTTGGTCTTATACTTTCCTCTTAAAATACAGATGCCACAAACCCTCAATTTCTTGATGTACCAGGGATGTCTACAGGGACCATCCTAGGAGCCGGTAGCATAGGAACCAAAATTGCAAACGAAGTCTTAGATTTGCAAAGGTACAATAATAATTCTTCAGTTCTGGCTTATACATTTCTTACAGATCAAGCTTTTTTTTTAAAAAAAATGCAACAATCCTAAATATAAAAAAGAAGTTTCAAGGCTTATTTTCCCCTTTTCTCATTGCTTAAAGTCCTTTTCCTATTTTTTTTTTTAATTTGGTGAGATATTTTTCATGCTTATAAAAGGACAAGCATCAAAACCATGAAATGATACAGACTGCCCTGATATTGCAAAGGGAGAAAATCAGGGGTGGAATTCAAAAATTCCAGCCACTGATTCACTGCCCGGTTGCTGCGTGGGCATGGCCTACCAGAACTTCTGGGAGGGCCATTTTTCACCTTCCGCAGAGTCCAGAGACTTCCCTCAGGCCTCTGGGAGGGCGAAAATGGCCTCCCCGGGCTCCAGTGGGCCGCCAGAAACTGGAAACAGGCCCATTTCTGGTCTCCGGAAACAGGCCCTTTTCCAGCCTCCAGAAACAGGCCCATTTCCAGACTTTGGGAACTTCCGGTTTGGTCCATTTTTCACCCTCCCAGAGCCTCTGGACAGACCCTGCACTTACCTGCATCCTGGGTGACTCCTGGGAGGGGAGAGGAGGGGTGGGCAGGACCAGCCGATCGGTTCAACTACCAGTCTGGTGAACCAGATGTAAATTTAATCATCGGTTCACCCGAACCAGCCAGAACCGGCTGAATTCCACCCCTGGAAAAAATGGCTTCCCTCGTCTATTGAAAGAACACGAGACAATGAACACCTGTTTGCTGCCTAAAGTTACCTGTTGGAATTTCATTTCGTGGAGAACTTGAATTGTAGTATTGTAACATACACTTTTTTCTAGAATTAATCTGGTTTACTTCAGAGCAATTCTGAGCTTGAAGTTAATTCAGAATTGATTTTGGTCTAGAGATCAGTTCAGGGTCTGATGAGTACAGCTGGTGAAGAATCTGGTGGGCAGGACCCTAGAGTTAAAGTAATTGCCAAGCTCAATATATGGCTGAGGGCATGAAAAACCCTAGACAAATTTTGACCAGGTCACTTGATAGATTCTCTCCTCCATTTTTGTTCCTGAGATCCATAGAGAAGGTCCAATTTTTTTGTTGCTGTTTGTGTATTGAACTCCAATTCTTTCTTTCTTTCTTTCTTTCTTTCTTTCTTTCTTTCTTTCTTTCTTTCTTTCTTTCTTTCTTTCTTTCTTTCTTTCTTTCTTTCTTTTCCTTCCTTCCTTTATTATCTATCTATCTATCTATCTATCTATCTATCTATCTATCTATCTATGTCTATAATATCTATCTGTCGTCTGTCTGTCTGTGTCTGTGTGTCTGTCAATCTACAGTATCTATCATCTATCTATCTATCTATCTGTCTATCATATCTATCTATCTATCTATCTATCTATCTATCTATCTATCTATCTATCTATCTATCTATCTATCTATCTAATCTATCTATCTATCTTGTATCTGTCTGTCTGTCCGTCTGTCTGTCTGTCTATCTATCTATCTGCAGTATCTACAATCTATCTATGATTTTTTAAAAACCACATGCCATATATAAATGAACAAAATCGAATATAAAGCAAGAAAAAAGAAAAGGAAGGGAAAGAAACCAGAGAAAAGTGCAACAAAAGGACAAAAGAAATTCAAGAAAAGGAAAAAAAAAAGAGACACAAAAAAGTCACTTCTGATTTCCTTTACAAAGTTACAAGTCGAGTTACACATTTACCTCTTAGTTTTCTTTCTATAGTCGGTTCTGTTTAATCAACACAACCATTAACTGTATCATATTCATTGTCCCATAGTGGAGCCCCATCTGGAATGATGCCATCTGTGTAGAATTCGAAGAGATTTAGAAGTTTCTTGTAGGTCTTCTTGTGAGTTATCTAGGGATACTTTCAAAACAACTGATAGTAGGGATTAATTGATTGATTAATTAATAGTAGGCCATTAATGAAAATCATTATGAGTCACCCAAAACTTTAATAACACTTTCTGATAAGAATAAAATAGTATATTTTGCTTTATCTAGGTTACATGCTTCTCCTCTGAGTAGACGAAGTCCATCTGATCTTATGAGGAAGTCTTCTCCTGGCCTCCCCGTTACTTGTGATGAGGTGAGTATCCATAAGAAGATCCAGACCCCAGAAACAGATCTGTTGTGACACAATCTGTGCATGGACAGAAGACCAAGTAAGACAGCTGTCTCCATATCTGCTATGGTGTAGGACAGGGGTGTCCAACCTTGGCAACTTTAAGACTTGTGGACTTCAGCTCCCAGAATTCTGGAAGTTGAAGTCCACAAGTCTTAAAGTTGCCAAGGTTGGACACCCCTGGTGTAGGACCTGGTTCCTTCAGGGACTTGCCTGCATCTCCCCAACTATTTCTATCTTGTAGGGTTGGTATACTCTGGGTTAGATATATAGATTAGATAGATCAATAGATAGATGGATGGAGGATAGATCAGATAGATAGATTAAATAGACAGACAGATACAGATAGATAGATAGAGATAGATATCATAGATAGATATTGAGATAGAGATAGAGACAGAGAGAGAGAGAAAAGAGAGGTGAGAGATAGACAGATACAGAGAGAGATATAATTGATAGATAGATATAGATATTGAGATAGATAGAAATAGATAGAGATACTCATTCTGTTCATTTTTTAAAAATGTCATTTCAGGCTCCAGATAAAGAGCTCACAGAACTTTGTCCTCCAGGGATAGAAGATTTAGAAACTCCGGAGGAAACACAAGATGTGATTTCATTCTCCAACAACGAGCCTCTTCTCAGTGAGTTCCCTTCTTCTTTACTGAAAGTCACGTAACTTGTTCGGAAATGCTTGTGGGAAACAAGCCCTTTTGATCCTGCATCCAGCTGGGAGCTGCAACTGAGAGAAAACATCTGCGTAGCATGTGATTTAAACTAGGATCAGATTCAACCAACGTTTTGAATACAGTGTATTGTCAGGGCATAGCGTTTACACAAATGCAAAGAAACAACAAAAAGGAATCTCTCTCTATATATATCTATATATATAAAATCTCCAGAACCGTAAAGCCTACAAACTTGAAATTGGGCCCGTAGGTTCCTCTTGGCTTCTAGGTGCTCACTAAGAAAGGATTTTTTGAAATGACCATCAGAGCATTTAGAGTATTTCCTATATTATTATTATTAGCACACTCTGATGCTAAGGAGTTCTACTCCCACCCTCCCCACCTGAAAAGAAACCTGTTCCAAATGCAAAACACAAGCAGAGGAGTTTCAGTTTTTCTTTCATAGCACCCAGCAGCTTTAGTACAGAACAGTTGAGTTTAGCCACACCCAGGCTCCTTGCTGTCTCCTTGCTCACGGCAAATACTCTTTCAGTTTCCAAACAGCCCTCAACTCTCTCACACACTTGACAGGACTCTAGCCAGGTGAATACCGATGGATGCTGGTAGGCAGAGGCAGAATTTCTCCCCCCACCCTGCTTATTTTCCTCCCCAAAAACTAAGCTCGACCACATAGTTTCGTAGCCAAGCATGGGTATCAAGCTAGTATTAACACATATACTAATAACAACAATAATAATAGTGTAACAATAGTTGTAACTAGATTTCTCTTTATATTAGCTTATTTCAATTTCTTTTGATTATATTGGCATATTTATAATTATAAACCATCTTTATATTTAATTCATACATGGCAATAATCTTCCTTCATCTAATTTCTACCTCTTATCTCTAACCATGTTAAACTTAGAAGAAACTTGGCGACTTTTAAGATAGGCAGACTTCAACTCCCAGAATCCCCCAGCCAGCATACAGGCTGGTGATTGGTCCTCACTTAGGGCAGCTTCCCACAGTCACGTGACATGGTTTATTATGGGATGTTGTTTTTTGCTTGAAATTGGCGCTTAATTCACATTTCCAGCAAAAAGAAACCACCTGTTGCGGACAAATGCATTTGCTGAATGAGAGCTACATTAAACTTAATGACTTAATGGTTTACTTAGAAACTGTTCCAAATTAAGGAGGTCAAATCGGAGGCTGTCATTCCACACCTGCTTAATGACTGACACAACTTATGACCCTAATTCTAGGCTCAATTATGGTCGTATAATGAACTATGGTTGTAAATGAACAAGAGTTGACTTAGTGACCATTCAAAGTTACAATGGCTGTGAAAAGAGGGACTTGTGACTGTGTTTCACACTTACGGCTGTGGCAGCTATCATAATGTGATCAAAATTGACACGCTTGGTGACTGATTCACATTTATGGTGGTTGCAGAGTCCCCTTTCAGTGGGGAAATGGATCTGTTTAAAGACCGTGTTAGTAATTGAACAATGACAGTGATTCACTAAACAACAGTGCCAAGGAAGGTCGTACAATGGGGCAAAATTCACCAAACAAATGTCTCGCTTAACGACATAGATTTTGGGGTTAAATTGTGGTTGTAAGTTGAGGATTATCTCTCTTTGGCGGAAAGGGAAAAGAACCTCTCAGGAAAAATAGTGAATTATGGAACATTGTTTGGTATGACAGTCTTTCTGTGGGCTATAAGGGCCTTTATGTTTTTTTTTATTTATTTAGAAGTGGCCTAGAGGTGGAGCTCCTGCCTCACAATCAGGAAGCTATGAGTTCAATCCTAGGTAGAGGCTGTCTTTAAATTGCAGGCTTGAATATAAACTCTACAAAGGCTTTCATACAAAGTTTCTTTATTGGATCACAAGGCATCCTCAAGGTATAAATCACAGTTACATCAAGATTCATCTAATGTCCAGTTCTTTGCACAGTTGACTTCATAGCATGAAAATATAGCTATCTTCACCCCATAATGATGGAGCAAAGCAGCACGATGCTGCTGGGGTCCAAGCAAGAATAATGGAAACTCCCCAAACTCAACCGAGAGTCAATTCAGTGACCAGTCAGGATTACAGATGGTACCACATGACATAAACTACATTTCCCATGATGCATTAACTATATTTCCCATGAGGCATTCCCTTAAAAGGACATCTCCCAATTCCCAATTAGCTATCCCAATTCCCAAATTAACTGTATACTGTCTGGACAGCACAGGCAGATATTTCTCTTTCTGGGCACGATGAGAATATATCTGTTGAAAAAACCTCCGCACTGGTGACAGGAAGAGCGTCCAGACATGAAACACTCTGCTAGCTCCATTTAGTTGCCCAGACTCCAACCTGCAAGGGGATTATGAGATTATTAAAAGACTATTTATTATGTTATTTTATTTTTTCATCCCTAGGTGGCACATCTCAGATAGATTTTGAAAAAGAGACCACCATGGCTGATCTTATGAATTATTTGGAAGCCGAAGGAGGATTGGGTGATCCCACCGAGCTCAGCGAGATGCAGTGGGTGCTCTAGATTTACACCAGCGAGAAGAAGATTAAACATTCTCAATGCACACATACACACACACAAAAATAACCACTCCCCCTCAAGTACTGTATTGGTATACCTTAAAGCTTTAATTCCTACTTTACAAGAACAATATTTACAATATTAATGTTTCCAAAAGACTTTTGCCTTATTGATCTTAGGTTGTCAGGCTGAACAGATGCAATATTTTTTAAAAGACACACACAACCTCAATTTTGCTATCGGTGTGTAAACAGACTTTAAATAAGCTTTTAACCGGGGGAACTTTTTTCTGAAATCTTTGGAAGGGACGTTATTGTGAGCAGTAATATTCTAAAATATCTTTTGTCATTGAGCTATTATTTATTGGTGAGGTTTTGTTGATTAACGTGACTTAGTATTCAGGAAAAATACAGGTAATCCTACAACCGCAATAGCGAAAAGAATTTCTGCTGCCTTGAAACAAAGTGAGTCATACCTAATTTCACAATCCTTTTTGCCATGTTATTGTTAAGTGAAACTGCAGTTGTTATGTGAATCATGAGGTCATTAAGTGAATCTGGCTTTTCCCATTAAGCTTGTTGGAAATTGGCTGGAGAATAGGCTGCCCACAACCATGCTGTCATGCCCCTGTCGGAGTCTAAATCTGAGGAGGAAGGTGAACAGCCAACAGGGAGCGTGAGTTTGGCTCCTTTGGCTGTGGAGGAAACTGGGGAAGGACAAAGTCCAGCTGGGTAGAACAGGGGAGAGGTAGAACAAGGGAGAGGGAGTTCAGAGGAAGACCCAGACCCACTCCTTCTTCATCCTAGAGCATGCAGGGAAGAATGGAGAAGGGAGCAACATGAGTTGCATGGCTTATGGGGGAGGAAAGGGCCCTGATTCCCTTCACACCTGGGAAGAGAGTTTAAAAGAGATGCAAGCTGATTGTGGCGTTTGCTTGGAACAAACGCGAGTTTATCTTGTGTTGACTTTGGTTATCTGCGTTCCTGGCATTCTCCCAACCGTGTTGAATTACTGCTGTGCCTTCACATTTAGAATTCTTGCTCCTGCCCTGCTGAACTAATTACCTCATCTTGCCTTGATTGGACTTATAGTTACAATTTTTATGGACCACGTTTTGGATTTGATTCTCTGCAGCCAAAGGCTGTTCCTGGGAGAGTTTTTCTCCAGCCAGAAGGTAACTTTTGGGGGCAACGTTGGAGCTAATAAGGGACTCCTACTGATTATCTGACGGTGTTGCCTTTGTGCCATGCCCCTTTGGGTCATCACACATGCGAGCATTGTAAATCCATGCCAAGCATCCGAATTTTGATCATGTGACTGTGTGTTGCAGCAATTGTCATAAGTGGGAGGACTGCTCACAAGTCTCTCTTTTTTTTCACTGCCATTGTACAGATAGTCCTTATGGTCACAATTGTGCCCAACATTTACAATATTAAGTGAGACATGTGTGAAGTGAGTTTTGCCTCCATTTTACGACTTGTTAACAGCCATAGCTGTTAAGTAAATCACTGCCATTAAGTTAGGAACCCGGTTCTTAAGTGAATCCGAGCTTCACCGTTGACTTGGCTTCTCAGAAGCTTTGAAAATGTAGGACTTCAGGAAACGGTCATAAGTATGAACCAGTTGCCAAGTGTCTGAATTTTGATCCTGTGATCTTGGGGATCTTGCAACGGTCATAAGTGTGAAACATAGTCATATAAGTCCCTTTTTTCGGTGCTGTTGTAATTTTGAACGGTCACTAAATGAACTGTTGTAAGTTAGAAACTATCTATATCAACTTTTTATCTGTTCTGTGGGGCGACTTTTATGGAAATTGTTGAACTATGGAAGAAAATTACGAAAACATTATGATGACCAGACTTACCACTTTTACTGTGTAATTCTGTCCACGTGGATCAAATGTTCCACTGACTTTAACGAATATAATTGATAATTGATAATTCTATTTAGGATTACAGCCATAGAGCTCTGATCTATACTCTTTAGAATGTCCTACAACCATGATGGCGAACCTATGACATACATATGCCAAAGGTGACACGCAGAGCTATTTGTGCCAGCATGCAAGCCACAGGCAAACTGCGCATGCATGCTCCTCACGGCTGATTTTCAGCCGGTTTGAGGCCTTTTTTTAGCCTTCCAGAGGCTTGAAAATAGCCTCTGTAAGCTTCACAGGCCGAATAATAGGCCCGTTTTGTCACTTCCTGTAATACACTTCCTGTAAGTGACAAAATGGGCCTATTATTTAGCCTGCAGAGGCTTTTTTCAAGCCTCTGGGAGGCCAAAAAAGGCCTCAAGCCAGCAGAAAATCAGCTGTGAGGCATAGTGCAGGTAAGAGGGCAGGGGGGGGGATTGTGCATGCATGTGCAGGGGGCATGGGGGGGCGCATTGCCTTCTGAGTGCTGGCACGTGAGCGGGAGCATGCCAGCATGCACACAGTTTTAGGCACTGGAGCCCAAAAAGGTTAGCCACCACTGGTCTGCAATAAAGGAAATGCATTTGGATCATCTGGAAAATATACTTTTATTACCTAAATAAGTACCAATATATTTTATTTTGATTAAAAGCACAAGCTAGATGTTGGAAATGTTTACAAATGCGTGGATTCGGTTTCTTATAGCAGCAAGTTACTTAAACATGATCTCGTAGATAAAACAAGTATCTACAAATAGCAACTTTTAAAAATACTGATTACTGCTTTATGGCAGACATTCTTGGAATATAACTTTAACGATCTGTGGATTCATGAAAATAGTATTAAAGTTATTTTTTTTTTCATATAAAAGTTTGTATATGAGGGTCTCTTTGTATGGTATAACATTTTTATATGCACTGTTATATGTCCGTAATCTAGCTACTGTAGACAATTAAATGGGCGTGTTTTGTTCTCTTAAGTAAACTTCCTTAATATTTTGTTAATAACAACCTGAAATGGGAAGATGTGATTTTCCCTCTCAATATTGTAGTTTAATATGGAAAATCCTATTACCATAGTTGCCGGCGTATAAAACGACTGGGCGTATAAGACGACTGGGCGTATAAGACGACCCCCCAACATTTCCACTCAAAATATAGAGTTTGTTATATACTTGCTGTATAAGACTACCCCCTCTTCCGCACACCTTCCACTTTTGCACTTTTTTTTTTTTAGGCACTTCTGTGCACCGTGGAAATGAATCCCGTGAAGCCGAAAGGAGCAGCCAGCCTTCAGGCCGATGTAGGCGGGCCTCCTTCTCCCAGCTCCCAAGGAAACGAGGCGCTCAGCGGCCTGCACTCGCACCACCCGGCCTCTGCTCAGGTATCCAGCTGGGCTGTCAGGAGTTGTTACTGCTGGTGCGGCTCCGCGCAGCTTCAGTCCCGCGTTGCCTCGGGAAGGGAAAGGCAAAAAGGAAGAGCCGTGGTGGCGCTTTCCAATGGCAGCAGCGGCTCCTGGTTTTGCCTTTCCCTTCCCGAGGCAACACGGGACTGGAGCCACGTGGAGCCACGCCAGCGGTAACAACTGCTGACAGCCCCAGCCGGATACCTGAGCGGAACCCGAGCGGTGCGAGCGGAGGCCGCTGAGCCCCTCGTTTCCTTGGGAGCTGGAGAAGGAGGCCTGCCTACATTGGCCTGAAGGCTGGCTGCTCCTTTCGGCTTCATGGGATTCGTTTCCACGGTGCGCAAAAGTGCCTCGGCCGCGGGCAGCCGCAGTGCTTCCCAATTACTATTTGCCGGCGTATAAGACAACCCCCCCACTTGGAGGCATGTTTTTCAGGGCAAAAAAGTCATCTTATACGCCGGCAAATACGGTAATTGGTCTTTTTTCTGTTCTGCTCACCTATATTGGCTTTAAGTATTTCAAAGGTTTAACAGATGCATCAGAAGAGAAAAATGTATATCTCTCCAATTTTAAAGACTTTGTAGATGCCATAAATATTTTGTTACCAGTTTATTCCGTGTAATGATGTTTTATGTAAGCAGCATGCTTATTTATACATATTTATTTGCTCAATTATTGTTTTTCCTAAATGCGCCAATTTCTTTTCTCCCAATATCAGTTTCTACTTCTAAATGTATATTTTTTATATTTATGCTCACTGGTAGGTAACATTAAAACTACTTATACAAAGATGTCGTCCCAATGCCATTTCTTTAAACTGGAGTCTGTTTAGAGGAATATTTTACTGTGCATTGCAATATAAACAGGCATGAAGTTCCTGGAGGATATTATATATTATATTGCATTGCAGATGGAAATTTCAAAAAAGTAAAAACTTCCTTTGTGTCTTGCAGATTTTATCCCATGTCATCCTTGCCCCGTCTCTTGCTTATGAAGCAGGGATGTGTAACTTTTCCCACTTTGAGTATGCACCCCCCAAAAGCTGTGAAAGAAGCATTATATTATCAATAGAAGACAATATTGGCAGCTCAGGGGCCCTTGGTGCTCTCTGAACCTGGTGATTTTCTTGCAAACGTTTCATGACCCAACTAGGGAACATCATCAGTGCTAGAAGGGACGAGAAGGAGGAAGAGGACTTTGGTCTCCTTGGTGTTCTCTGAGCTTGG
This sequence comes from Hydrophis major, assembly GCA_033807585.1. Lineage (NCBI taxonomy): Eukaryota > Metazoa > Chordata > Lepidosauria > Squamata > Elapidae > Hydrophis > Hydrophis major. Next base: position 154,987,589 of record CM066331.1, on the reverse strand, counting down.
TGGTTTTCTTGCAGACCCATTTTTACTTTGAATGGTCACTAAAAGAACTGTTGTAAGTTGAGGACTACCTGTGTGTGTGTGTGTGTATGTGTGTATACGAAATTAATGTCGTACAATACTGCATTTTTCCTGAACCCATTTTTACTTTGAATGATCACTAAAAGAACTAAACCCAGATGGTTAATCATTACGGTGTGATTTTCCATGCATTTAATTGGAAATAAATGACACGAAGAGACGTTCTGCTTTAGTAGACAATAGTCTTCTCTCCTTAGTAATTATTAGCTAGGTGGCTCAGTTATTCCAGGCCTAATTTCTGGAGAATTCCAGATTCTGTATCTTAGTTTAAACAGCCATTGTACCTTCCTTCCAAATTTTCCTTAGTCAGAAAAGATTGACTTTTTTTCAGAAGCTTCAAGACACCTGAACCAGCTAGAATTCATACCAAATTTTATTCGCATGACAGTTCTTCAACGCAATCCTTAGTAAGACCACACTTGTATTGCATCCACTTCTAGTCACCATATTATTAAAAGGATGTTGAGACTCTGGAAAGAGCAACCAAGATGATTAGGGGACTGGAGGCTAAAACATATGAAAAACGATTGCTGGAATTGGGTATGTCAAGTTTAATGAAGGATCAGGGGAGACATGATAGCAGTCTTCCAATATTTGAGGGGCTGCCACAAAGAAGTGGGACTCAACTTATTTTCCAAAGCACCAAAAGGCAAGCAAGACACAATGGAAACTAACCAAGGAGAGAAGCAACCTAGAACTAAGGATAAATTTCCTAAGGGTGAGAGCAGTCAACCAATTTGCCTTCAGACGTTGTGGGTTGCTCCATCACTGGAAGATGATGTCTACAAGAAAAGAGACTGGACACTACAGTGGTTATAAGTGTGAAACACGGGTCCAGAGTCACTTTTTTCAATGCTGGTGTGACTTCAAAATGGTCACTAAATGAACTGTTGTAAGTCAAGGCCTATCTGTATGAAGTAAGACTGAACCATCACCAGATAGTGGCCTCAACTAGGCTAACTTCACCAAGTGAAATTAAGTCCAGGCTCTGTCTTGCCTTAAGGGTTAAGGGTTTTGTAGACACCGTCAAGACAAATAGGCCCTGGGGGTTTGTGCATTTATTTATTTGTGTGTTATTTATCCACTAGCTCGATCCCCGTGCTTTGCTATGAAATTATGTGGTTGGGCTTAGTTTTGGGGGAGGAAAATAAGGGGGAAAAATGTGCCTCTGCCTACCAGCATCCATTGGTATTCATCTGGCTAGCGTCCTGTCAGTGTGTAAGAGAGTTAAGGATTGTTTGGAAACTGAAGCAGTATTTGCTGTGTGAGCAAGGAGACAGCAAGGAGCCTGGGCATGGCTTAGCTCAACTGTTCTGTACTAAAGCTGCTTGGTGCTGTGAAACTGAAACTGAAACTCCTCCTCTGCTTGTGTTTTGCATTTGGAGCAGATTTCTTTTCAGGTGGGGAGGGAGAGTAGAACTCCTTAGCATCAGAGTGCGTTAATAATAATAATAATATAGGAAATATTCTAAATGCTCTGATGGTCATTTCAAAAAAATCCTTTCTTAGTGAGCACCTAGAAGCCAAAAGGAACATACAGGCTGAATTTCAAGTTTGTAGATTTTATGATTCTGGAGATTATGTGATGATGCGTGAGGGGTATTTTGCTTTTAGATAGATAGATAGATGGATGGATGGATAGATGGATAGATAGATAAATAGAATAGATAGAAGAAGATAGAAAGAATAGATAGATAGATAGATAGATAGATAGATAGATAGATAGATAGATAGATAAGATAGGTTTCAATTCAATCCACTTGGTGGAGTTATTCAATAAACCATGGTTAAAACAGTCTTATTTCCACCTTGTATCTTCCTGCTGCGTGGGAAGCATGGCTCCTAAAATTCCCAGCCAGTTGAATCAAAGTCTGGCTGGGAATTCTTGATTTGCATCAAAACATTTGGAGAATGTCGGGAAGCCTGCCCTACGGAGGGGGTGAGGATGTTTTTATTTATGGAGCGACAGGACTACAGTTTCGATAGCGCTAAGCTAAAGTCCAGTTGCTTTTTTTCAAACCTCAGAATCCAGAGATCTGTGTTAATTCCCCAGCATCCTGCTTTTTTCTGAAAGGCAAACAGAACTTAAAAGAAGTGCAAAAAACCAAAGATGAATGGATGGAAAGGAAATGAGCAATGGACAGAAGTAAAGGCCTGTTGTTGTTGTTTTTAAGTGGCACTGAAGTGTGAAGAAATTTTTGCCAACTTGTTTTGCTACCTTTCAACTTTTGTTTTGGGACTCCCTTTCCAATTCTCCAAGCGCCTTCGAGACATTTTCTGGCTTTCTTGTTTGCATGACCTGGCATTGAAAGGAGGGGAGTAAAATAATTCCTTTCCTGATATGATAAAGGAAGAACTGTTTAATTTTCAAAGATAGGAGGTAGGGTTCATCTGACATGGCCTTGTTTTTTGTGGCTTATTGCCATTCGAAAATAAGTACTGAAAAACAAACAAACAGATCTTCAGCAATTTCCCCCAGCAAATCTGGTAAAGTGGATCTTGGGACAAGATTTTCCTACATTTATTTTATCAGGATTACATATTTCAGGAGAGATGTGCTGAGGGCCCACTCTTGGCTGACACAAGCAATGTTGCAATTTCTCCCATCTTATCTCTCTTTTCTCTCTGTTTCTCTCTCTCTCTCTCTCTCTCTCTCTCTCTCTCTCTCTCTCCCGTTCACTTGTATCTTTCTCTTTCTGTGTATGTGTGTCTCTCTTTCTGTCTCTCTCTCTCTCTCTGTGTGTGTCTCTCTCTCTATGTGTCTCTCTCTTTCTTTGTCTCTCTCTCTTTTTCTTTCTCTGTCTTTCTCTGTCTCTTTCTGTCTCTCTTTCTCTCTGTCTCTCTCTCTCTTTGTTTCTTTCTCTCTCTCTGTCTCTTTCTGTCTGTATGCCTGTCTCTCTGTCTTTGTCTTTCTCAGAAATGGTGTAGGGTCTCCTGCTTGGGCAGGGGGGGTTGTAGTAGATCACCTACAAGGTCCCTTCCTACACTGTTATTCTGCAATCTCTCTCTCTCTCTTCTCTCTCTCTGCAGTCAAACAGGGAAGCATCTGGTCGGTTCCTCTTATCAGAGATCACAGGTTGTTTGCTTACAGAGAAAATTTTGAACTCATGAGACACAAAAGGTTGGTAGGTGCCTATCTTTGCCTGCCAAGAAAGAAAGCCATATAGAATAACAGAATAACAAAGTTGGAAGGGACTTTGTTATTCTGTTATATTCTGGGAGGTCTTCTAGTCCAACCCCCTGCACAGGCAGGAGACCCTATACCAGGGGTCTCCAACCTTGGCTCCTGGAAGCCTGGCGGACTTCAACTCCCAGAGTTCCACAGCCAGCTGGCTGTGGAATTCTGGGAGTTGAAGTCCGCCAGGCTTCCAGGAGCCAAGGTTGGAGACCCCTGCCCTATACCATTTCAGACAAATGGCTGTCCAGTCTCTTTTTAAAAGCCTCCAGTGATGGAGCAGCCACAACTTCTGGAGGGAAGCAGTTCCACTGGTTAATTGTTCTCACTTTTAAGAAGCTTCTCTTCAGTTCCAGGTTGCTTCTCTCCTTGTTTAGTTTCTATCCACTGTTTCTTAACAAAATAGAATAACAGAAAAACATTTCATGGAGAACTTCTTTGAATTGTAGTGTTGTAACTTTAAACCTTCTTCCAGTATTAATCTGAGCAATTTGATCCATACCCCCATCTCATCACTCATAGAACATAGAATGACAGGGTTGGAAGGGACCTTAGAGGTCTCCTAGCCCAACTAGGCAGGAAATCTATTCCATTTATGTGGTTCGGTGATTTACGATGTGCTTCCCTGCACGTTGCTGGCCTGCCTGTAAATCGTCATCAGCATGCTGCATGCAGAGAAGCAGCCTTTCAAAAAGTCCTTTTTTCCCTGTTTTTTAAACTGCAGCTGTGCCTTGCATGGCAGCTGAAGTTGAAAAAAATCAGGAAATAAAGGTCAGGTAAGAGCCCAGGTGGGTGGGTGGGCAAAAACATTTGCAAATATAGAACCAGCTACCGGTTCTACAGAGATGGACAGAACCGGTAGAAACCCACCCCTGCCCAAATCCATTTCAGAGAAGTGGTTGTCCAATCTCTTGTCTTGCCCTTCTGGTACTTTGGAAAATAGGTTGACCCCCCCTCTTCTTTGGGGCAGCCCCTCAAATATTGGAAGGTTGCTTTGATGTCACTCCCTAGTCCTTCTTTTCATTAAACTAGACCAGGGTTCTTCAAACTTGACAACTTTAAGACTTGTTGACTTCAACTCCCAGAATTCCTCCTCCTCCTCTACTATCATGTCACCTTTAGTTCTTTTTTTTAACTAGACTAGCATCTGTGTGTTGTAACTATGTATCATTCATGTGTTTGCAACTATGTATCATTGCAACTATGTATCATTCATGCATTTGCAACATTGTATCATTCACGTGTAATCATTAACTTCTGTCTCTTCAGTGACCTTTGCAAGGCACGTACAAGGGACAAGGATCTAGACGGTTGTTAATAAGCTTATCCACATTGTAACTAATCTGTCCGGTATGCAGCTTTGTAAACATGCATATCCTGATGAGATTACCATGTTTGACTTGAGCTTTGATTAAATCATTTTCTTGTAAAAAAGCACAATAAAAGAGCGTGTGCCAAGACATTCGGGGCGCGCTCATCAAGAGGAAACTTCGCTTCCTGTCGTTTCTCTTCCCTTCGCTCCCTTTCATGAGCCGCCCATCAGATGCGGGATGGCAGATACCGCATCTGTGCTTCTGTGTTTCAGATTAGTAAATCTGAATGGATGGAAACTAATAAAGGAGAGAAGCAACCCAAAACCAAGGAGAAATTTCCTGAAAGTTAGAACAATTAATCAGTGGAATGACTTGCCTCCAGAAGTTGTGAATCCTCCAACACTGGAAGTTTTTAAGAAGAGATTGGACAGCCATTTGCCTGAAATGGTACAGGGGTTGGACTAGAAGACCTCCAAGGTCCCTTCCAACTCTGTAATTCTGCTCTAATCCAAAAATATGAAACCATTTTAGTCCATCAGTTTGTTTCTTAAAGGAAGATACCTTCGAGAAGCTCTGAAGCAGAAGACAACAGATGGTTGTTACTTTTGTTGTTGTTGTTGTCCTATTGTTGTTTCACCACACTTGATCTTTGGAGCCTGGTGCCCCAATCAGGAGAAAGATACAGAGACTTCCAGATTCCAGCTGAGCAGAACAGGGGAGAGGTTAACCAAGGGAGAGGGAGTTCAGAGGAAGACCCAGGCCCATCCCCTCTTCATCCTAGATCACGCAGGGAAGAATGGAGAAGGGAGCAATGTGGGTTGCATGGCTTATGGGGGAGGAAAGGGCCCTGATTACCTTCATTAGCCACAACTGGGAATGAGAGTTTAAAAGAGCTGCATACTGAATGCGGCATCTGCTGGGAACAAACATGAGTTTATCCTGAGTTGTCTTTGTTTATCTGTGATCCTGGTGTCTTCCCAACCATGTTGAGTTATTGCCGTGCCTTCACATCTGGAATTCTTGCTCCTGCCCTGCTGGACTAATTACCTCATTTTACCTTGGACTTATAGCTACACTTTTTGTTGACCATGTTTTGGACTTGATTCTCTGCAGCGAAAGGCTGTTCCTGGGAGTTTTTCTCCAGCCCAGAAGGTAACCAGGACATTGGGGGCAAAGTTGGAGCTAATAAAGGGATTATTATTGCTTATTTGACTGTGTTGCCTTTGTGCCATGCCCCTTTGAGTCAGCATAGGACTCAGAATGCCAACTTAGAATAATTTAATACTAAGCAATTAATTGAAATGATTTAATATGAGAGATGAGATTTCAGTGTTAAGTCCCTGACTCTGCCTTAGACATGAGAGAAGGAGGGAAGCTGAAGACAAATTATTATATTTTCTGCCAAAAATATTCCTTGTCGACGTAGGTTGCTTAGGATAAATAAAATTAAATTTGATTTAAGTTCTTAGTTGGGAAGTTTTCCAACCCTGTGGGTCCTGCCATTTGTTCTCATTCCTGCCATTCCAATTCTTGCCTAAGATAATAAAAAATAAATAAATCAAGAAATGTTAACAGGCAGGAGGAATGATTGTCTTAAATAAACATTCTCTCCATCATTTTACTTGTGTGTGTTTTACTCTCTCTCTTCCTGAACAACTCAGCCCTTTGATGTTACAATGTCTTTCACACCACAGATAAACCCACCATCTGTGAACCCCTGCTCTTGATTTAAAACTGGGTGCAAAGAGCAGAAGTTGTTAAGAGATTCAGCGCAGTGGTGGGATTTAAATAATTTAACAACTGGTTTTCTGCCTTAATGACTGGTGGGGTGGGTGTGGCCAGGGGTGTGACAGGCAGTGCTCGGCCTCCTGAACCACCCTGGGAGCAAAAACAGGCCATGGGTGGCCCCTCTGTGCTGCATCCTGTGCACCCCGTTTTGGGCCTACTGGGCCTCCCTGCACTTATCTGGGAGCCAAAATGGACCACAAAGGGGCTACACACCCTTGCACCCCATTTTGGGCCTAGTACAGTGGTACATAACCTTTTTGGGCTCCTAGACCGAAAATTGTGCACTCACACGCCAGCACCCAGAAGTCAATGTGTGCATGGGTGCCCCACACCCCCTGCCCATACATGGGTAACCCCCTGCACGCCGCACATCTCTACACATGTGCATACAATCCTCCCCCATGCTGTGCGTTTTTGCACATGCGCACATGAACTCCCATGAATCCCATGTGTCTCTGCGCATGCATGTGCATCTCCTGTGCACCCTGCTCCCGTGCATACGCACTAGATACCCAACAATCAGCTGTCAGGCGGGCAGCGTGTGTGCATGAGCAGTGCTGCTCTTCCAGGGGAGCTCTCATGTGCCGGCAGAAGTGGCTCTCTGTGTGCCACTTCTAGCATGCATGCCACAGGTTCGCCATCATGGGCCTAGTAGATCTCCCTGCACTTACCTGGGAGCCAAAATGGGACAAGCCAGCAATTTAACAACCAGCCTGGGGAAACCGATGTGAACTGGTTGAATACCACCACTGGATCCGAGGTTTGTTTCTTGAAAAGTTCTGGTTAAGAGAACTCTGTTTTTTGTTTTTTGAACCGGTGAACATAAATTTTGTAGATTATCCCAAAGTAGTGGGAAAACGCTTATCCATTCACCGCAGTTTGGATGCTTAATTAGTTTACCATTGTAACAGTAATCTCTAGTATAAACTACAGCAGTCCTTGGCTTACAACAGTTCATTTAGTGACCATTTGAAGTTACAATGGCACTGGAAAAAAGTGACCTAGGACTGTTTTTCACACGACCATCGCAGGACTTCCATGGTCACGTGATCAAAATTCAGATGCTCAGCAACTGAGTCTCATTTACGACAGTCGCCGCATCCCCTTTTGTGACCTTCTGATGGGCCAAGTCAATGGGGAAGTCAGGTGTGCTTAACAACCCTGTTGCTAATGTAACTATGGCAGGGATTCACTTATCCAATGTGAGAAAAGTCGTGAAATGGGGCACAAGTTGCTTAAAATGCATGTCTCACTTCACTGACATAAAGGTTGAGCTCAGTTGTGGTTGTACGCTGAGGACTTTCTCTGCTAACCGGTCTTAATCCTGGTTAACCTCTGGAAGTCAGAGAAGGCTGCTTGGGTGGGGACAGGGTTCGAAATGACTGAATTACGGTATATAAAGAGCCAGTGTTGCTGTCTTCACATGCCAATCATTCAAAAACTCTGATAACAAACTCTGTTTAGACTTGTACAGAAACTTTTCTTTGGTAAAAAGAATTCCAAGTATGCTCATAAATATTTGTCCATCGGCTCCCTCTCGGTCAGAGGAACAGACTCTCTTTATTCACTTTCTCATCTCTATTAGACCACCCAAATCAAAAGATCTAGGGCTGGTTCTGGAGGTTCTTGAGCAACAAAGAGGGTTAGGGGATTAAAAGCTAAAATTATAAGGGAGAATTGCCAGAATTGGGTATGGCCAGTCTAGAGAAAAGAAGGACTAGGAACTCCCAGAATTCTGCAACTTTAAGAGGGGTGGACTTGAATTCCCAGAATTCTGCAACTTTAAGAGTTGAATTCCCAGAATTCTGCACTTTAAGAGGGGTGGACTTGAATTCCCAGAATTCTGCAATTTTAAGAGGGGTGGACTTCAACTCCCAGAATCCTGCAACTTTAAGAGGGGTGGACTTCAACTCCCAGAATTCTGCAACTTTAAGAGGGGTGGACTTAAATTCCCAGAACTTTGCAACTTTAATCCTGCTGGCTTGAGGAATTCTGGGAGTTGAAGTCCACAACCCTTAAAGCTGCTGAGGTTGAGAAAGCCTGCTTTAATGACTGCCCAGGAGGCAGATGTTCAAGGGATGGAATTTCTCCTAGGGATTTGCAAAGCTGTGGAGCAAGTTTCAGAACAGAGCTGGAAGGTACCTTGGAGGTTATATAGTCCAACCCTCTGCTCAGGCAGGAGACCCTATTTCCTTTCAGACAAGTGGCTGTCCAGTCTCTTTTTAAAAACCTCCAGTGATGGAAGCACCCACAACTTCTATTCCACCAATTAATTGTCCTCCCTGTTAGGAAGTTTTCTCCTTAATTCCAGGTTGTTTCTCTCCTTGGTGAGTTTCCATCCATTCTTTCTTGTCTTCTGGTGCTTTGGAAATTAAATTGATCCCCCTTCTTCTTTGGGTCAGCCCCTCAAATCCTGGAACTCCCTAATTCATGCCCCCCCCCCCCCCCCCAATTCTTCTTTTCTCTAGACTGGCCAAACACAATTCCTGCAACCCTTCTTTCCTATGTTTTCTTTTGTCTCCAGGCCTTTAATCCTCTTGGTTGCTCTTCTCTGCCCTTTTTCCAAAGTCTTCAACAGAATCTTGCAAGCAAGGAGAGGGAATCGCTCAGGGCCCGCATCGATTTCCCCTACATCCGCCCCCCCCATAACCTCTCTCCAATCCCAGCTTAACTACTCCTTTCCACACTCCCCCAATTGGACCCCGGACTGGCAGCCCAAATCCGGACCCCTACCAGGTCTGTCTCTCTCTTCTCTCTCTTTCTCTCCCTCTCTCTCTCTTCTTCCGAGAGCAACTTTTGGAAACAAAAGTTTCTTTGTTGTTGCAAACTCAAGTTTCGCCATCCGCCCACGAGACGGAAAAATAAGGACCGTAGGCCCCCCCCTCCTTAAAAGTGAGGGGTGGGGTGTTGTGTGTGTGGGGTGGGGGGAGGAAGAGGGTCAGCCTCGCGCGAGAGCCAAGGAGCGGGAGGAAGAGGAGGGGAAGGAGGAAGTTCAGGAAAAGAAGGAAGAAGAGGAGAAAAAAGAGGAGGAGAAGGAGAAAGAGGAGGAACATTTCCGTGGGGGAGTGGGGAGTGGCGGGTTTGGCCACGCGTGGGGAGGCTCCTAAATGCCCCCTGCCCGCGTTTTGCCCCCTCCCTTCAACCCCCTTCCCTTGTTGGTCTGTGTTCCCCACAGCCTGGATGCTCCCTCCCTCCCTCGAGCCCCCTCCCCCTTTCCTCTCTCGTTGCCCATCGCTCCACCTTCCCCTTCCAGCCTCCGGGATCACCCCCTCCCCTTCTTGGGGGGCGGGGGGGGGGCGGGAGCAGTTTGGGAAGGAGGAGCGACTTTGCGCTACACCCAGCTCCTGCCTGCTTTGAGTGTATGTATGTGTGTGTGGGGGAGGGTGGAAGCCCCGGAGCAGCGGCGGCCACAACTTCGGGACCCCTCCGATGCTGGTAAGTGACTGGGAGAGGGGGGGTCTTTCTGGGGAGACCCTGAATCCTTCCCACCTTCTCCTGGCTTTTGGAGGGTGGGGGAGGTCCTTGGTTCTTTGGTCCTTGGCCAAAAAGTTCGCCTCGGAACCAGGTTCGAAGCCTTCCCCACTCGCGATCGGGTTCTGGGGTGGGGTGGGGTGGGGTCTCCCTCCCCCTCGCTCCGCGTGGACTGGGGAGGGGGTCTCTCCAAGTGCCCTGATCCCGGGCTCCTTCCACAGCAGGAAGTGTAGAAATTTGAAGAGCTTGGCTTGAAGGTTGAAGGATTTCTCCCGGGTCTGGCGCGGCGTGGGTGAGTGGCTGGAGGATGGCTTGACCCGGGGCAAAAGCAGAAGTGGGTGGTTGGTTGGTTGGTGGGGGGTGGGGAGTGGGAAGTGGAAGGGACTTCCACGCGGGTGGAAAGAGCATCCTTTGGAAATCTGCTTGGAAATCCCCCTTGGCGGATGTTGGAGCAATTGTCGGTGGAGAAAAAGTCTGTGGGCACCGCCGTTGCGCCCTTTTATTTTTTTGCGCTCATCCTGAGGGCTCCGCGGGAAAGGAAGGGCTCTCGAGGGCTTGGCCAGGCGGGGAGGGAAAAAAAAAATATTGTGCAAATCTTTCCCGTGAATATTTTGGGCTGCGAGTTTCAGGTTTCCCCTTTAAGGCTCGGCGGCTTACTGGCTGCGAAATGTTAATTAGCCCTCCGCTCCGACGCTTTGGGTAACTTTCTAATTAAAATCCGAGTGGCTGGTTCAATAAAATAAGATTAAAATAAAATAAAACCTCAAACCAGAATGGCAGAACTTGAAATCAGCTTTTCTCCCCCCAATAGCCTTGCAGTTTTTACTATTTTTACTATATAGTTTTTTATATTTTTACTATAAAGTTTTTTTTACTATATATATTTACTGTATAGGTTTTATATTTTTATTATATAATTTTTAAAAATATTTTTACTGTATAGGTTTTTTCAGTATATATACATTTACTATATAGTTCTTGATTATATATATATATATATATATATATATATATATATATATATATATATATATATATATATATATATATGTTTTCTTAAGTTTTCGCGGGTACTTACTTATATATATATACACACATATACACATTTATACATACATATATATATATATATATTTCACTATATTGTTTTTATATTTTTACTATATAGTTTTAAAAAAATATTTTTACCATGAAGTTTTTTAAAAATATTTGTACTATATAGTTTTTTTTTTTTACTATATATACATTTACTATATAGGGTTTTTACTGTATATTTACTATATAGTTTTTATACTTTGTATATATTTTACTATAGAGTTTTTACTATTCTTTTCATCCTTACCCATCACCTTCAACTTATGGCTATAACCTTGTTGCTTGTACCTTTACATTTACGGTTTACATTTTATTTAGTTTCCTAGTATGATTGGATTGCTTGTTTAGTATCCTAGGACTATCAGTAAGTGTATCTTATGATTCATTATGATTTTTTTTTTATGTACACTGAGAGCTTGTACACCAGAAGACAAAATCCCTTGGGTGTCCAATCACACTTGGCCAATTAAAAAAAATCTATCTTCTATCTTGCTGCAGAAGGAAGATGAAATTGGATTTTAAAAAGAGAGAGGAGGTGGGTTAAACAGAGAGAGGGAGAGAGAGGAAGAGAGAGAGAGAGAGAGATTTACAAACTTTTTTTTTCCTTTAAAAGAAATAAAAAAAATGATTTATTTATTTTTTTGCATTATGGCCTGTTTTTGCCAAGACTGGTTCTCCTTGCTCTTACTTGGGAAATAAAAATAAATCTATGGAGCAAATGTACTGGATATCTCTCTTGTTCACTGTCTTTCAGATGAGCTGGATAGATACACCCCTCCCTCTCTTCCTGTAGTAGCTATTTATATTTTAGGTGGCTTTTAAATCCTGCCAAATCTCTACTCTCTGTGCCTGCTTGAATGTGGAAGTTTTTCCATGGACACAAACCTCTTCTCTTTTTCCCCCGCCTGTCCTTTGCCATGCCAGCTCCTGGTCGCTTATTCAGTGGAGCAAAACAAACCCTTTTTTTCCCCAACTAGTAAAAAAATTAAAATACTGGGGTGGTTTCCTCTACAAGAGGAGTTGGGAGGGAGTAAAATAAAGAGAGGGTGACCCTATAGCTTTGAAGTTCCAGCCTCTTGGGTGGCTGGGGGAGTCTCAGTTCATTCACGGTGTCTTTAAACCTCTTTTGATGTTCTCAGGGGCGTGTGGAAGACAAAATGTTTTTGGGAATGGAGGGGTGAAAAAATAATAATGTTTGTTTGAATAGTAATTGTAATTTTTCCAGGCACCTTATGGAGGAGAAAGTGATTGACTCATGAACTTTTAATGAGCTTGGTCTTGTCTACCCAAACCTCTATCAGAATAACAGACTGACAGAGTTGAAAGGGAACTTGGAAGTCATCTAGTCCAACCCCCTCAACCAAGCAAGAGACCGTACACCATTTTTGACAAATGGCTGTCCAATCTTCTTAAATGCTCCAGTGATGTTCCACTGACTAATTGTTCTTTCTGTCTTGAAGTTTCTCCTTAGTTCCAGGTTGCTTCTCTCCTGGGTTAGTTTCCATCTGTTGCTTCTTGTCCTGTGTTCAGGTGCTTTGGAGAATAGCTTGACCCCCTACAACCCCACTGTTGTTTCCAAGAGTGAGTCTGTATATATACACAGTGGCTTGTTCTGATGAATATGCAATGAGTTGTGTTTGCAAATTGTGTTTTCCCTCCAGCTTTGGTTGGATTCATCCATTCTGCTAAGGCAAGGGTCTTCAAACTTGGCAAGTTTAAGACTTGTGGACTTCAACTCCCAGAATTCTTAAGCTAACATGACTGGAGGAGGAATTCTGGGAGTTGAAGTCCACAAGTTGAGTTTGAAGTCTCTCTGTGGTTTGTCTGCTTTGAATTTAAAACTGCACACCAAGGTAGCCATTGCCCTAGATCTACCAGGATTGACGGTTTGGTGTTGTGCCAACCAGCCCAGTTGTAGCCTGGGAAACAAACTATGGCTTAGTTCATTGTGTGTTCCAGCTAGAGAGCTTTAAGAAAGATATATTTGCCTCTTTGTGTTGTGGATTTTTTTTTAGTGTGTATGAGAGAGCTGTATGTTAGAGAAGATGCATTTAAAAGATTTTACAATGGGTTCATTCTTTGTCTTCTGTTTTCCTGCCACAGAGTCTGGTTGTCTGTTCTAAAGTTGACCCCAAAGGACAGGAATGAAGCCATTCCTTTCCTTATTCACCATAATCTAATGTTTCTGTCCAGCTGTGAAAGAAAGTCATTTTATAACTTGTGATTTCAAATGACTTGCAAATTCACATCCTTCCTTGTGTGAAAGAATCGTCTTCTAAAAAGCCCAGGAATTCATTTGAGTAAAATGAAAAGGGCTTGGGATGGAAACTTAGAAAATAAATATTTCTTTCCTTGTTGTGTTAATGTGCACATGTATGACTAGGACAAAAACTCACACTGCTCTTAGATGGGATAGTCAACTGATTCATCTTGTGTTATGTTGACAATGGATTCATTGAAGATATGAAAATGAAGGTGCATAAAATTCCATGAGGGTTTGGTTGGATTGGATGCAAGAATTATTATTTCCTATCATGATTCTACTTCTGCTTATAAAATTGAGGCCAAGTACCAGATACACAACTCTTGTGTAACAAGAGTTGTCAAAGTCTGAAATATCTTATCCAATGCAGTTGTTTCAGCTACTAACTTTTTAACAGTTTTAATTCTAACAATGTTTGTGGACCTTGTTTCATATTTAGGAGGTTCCTAAGGGGATTTATCTAAGTTGAGTAACTTCTATGTCACATTTTTTAATTATTCTGATGATTATGATGATGATTATCATTCACAAAAAATGACAGTGTACACAGCAAATGATTATATTGGATTATTATTACACAGCAAATGAGATAATTATGGATTATTATTATTTATTATTATTTATTATTATTTATTATTATTTATTATTATTATTATTATTCACAAAAAACTACAGTGTACACAGCAAATGAGGTAGCTATGCTGGGTTTCATATCACAAATCACTAGTTGAACCCTTCCCAAGCATTTAGGACTGTGTGATGTATCAGCGGATTATGTGAGCCGATCCCAGTAAGGTGGCCTTCTGCAGCTGACCAATGGTGATCTTGTCAGCACCAATTGTTTTCAAGTGCTTGCCTAGGTCTTTAGGCACAGCACCCAGTGTGCCCAGTACCACTGGAACCACCTGCACTGGTTTATGCCAGAGTCTCTGCAGTTCGATTCTCAAGTCCTGATATCTGGTGATTTTTTTCAAGTTGTTTCTCATCGATTCTGCTGTCACCAGGAATGGCAATGTCGACGATCCACACATTTTTCTTCTCCACAATCGTGTTATCTGGGGTATTGTGTTCCAAAACATTGTCTGTCTGTATTCGGAAGTCCCACAGTAGTTTTGCATGCTCATTTTCGACCACCTTTTCAGGCTTATGATCCTACCAGTTCTTTGCTACAGGCAGATGGAAATTGTGACACAAGTTCCAGTGGACCATCTGAATGACTGTGTGTGACGTTGTTTGTAGTCAGTCTGAGTGATTGCCTTGCAATAGCTCAGTATGTGATTGATGGCTTCATCCGCTTCTTTGCAGAGTCTGCATTTGGGGTCATCAGCAGATTTTTCTATTCTGGCTTTGATTACATTCGTTCTGATGGCTTGTTCTTGGGCTGCAAGAATCAGGCCTTCTGTCTCTTCAGTGTTCCGTTGATCAGCCATAACAAGGTCTTTTCCTTATCTACTTTCCCTTGGATCTTTTCAAGGAACTGTCCATGTAGTGCTTTGTTACACCAGCTGTCAGCCCGAGTTTGCATTGCTGTTTTCTTATATTGATTCTTTATTGGCCAAGTGTAATTGGACACACAAAGAATTTGTCTTTGGTGCATATGCTCTCAGTGTACATAAAGGAAAAGAAACATTTGTCAAGAGTCACAAATCATAAGGTACAACACTTAGTGATAGTCATAGGGTACAATAAGCCATCAAATCATACTAGGAAACAGTCCATATAAATTGTAAGGATACAAAGGACAAAGTTACATTCATACAGCCACAAGTGGGAGGAGATGGGTGATGAGTGATGACAAGATTAACAGTAATAGTAGTGCAGACTTTGTAAATAGTTGAATCATTTATTAACATTATTACATATACTCATAAATATATACATTCATATACATTCATATACATTTATCGATAATTTTTTAAACTCTGTTCTCCTTATTTCTATTGTTCAACCAGTTATTCCAATTGTCCCAAATTTCATAATACTCCAACTTTTCTTTATCCTTTAATTTTAATGTAAGTTTATCCATTTCAGTGCGATCTAAAAAATGTTTGATATAACATTCCTTTGAGGGCATGTTATTTCTTCTCCAACATTGAGCAAATACTATCCTTGTTGCTGTCAATATATGTAGTAAAATATATTTAATCTTTTTCCTATATTTCCCTTTAGTTATTCCCAACAATAATAATTCCAGTTTAAACTCTATCTGCTCTTCCACTATTTTTTGTATCCAATCCCATATTTTAGTGCAGTAAATCAATCAACCAATAGCCCAACGCTGCTTGCTTTGACGGAGCATAAAAGTGTAACATTGAGATTGTGTATTAAATCCATTTCAATATCCACCGTAAGTAAAAGACAGATAATTGGGTTGAATAACAGTCAACAGTTGAGAGTTTTATGTTGCTGCTTGCTCAGTGTTTTTTTTCTTGGTCTAACTCACTTTTTAAAGCTTAGAATTTAAATGCTTTCTTGTCCCAACAACAAATGGTGATTCATCCATTAATGTCCATGTCCTGCTTGGTTTTTATTTTTATTTGTTTTAAATGTCATTTCCCAGTGAACGATTTTTTTAAAGCATTGTTCTAGAGTCACCCAACTACTCTGCTGTTGTGCCAAAATTAGAGTAGCAAGGATGGGCTTTTGTTTAGTGATGATGGAATAGAAGGAGGGCCTGATTTAATGGACCTCCATTTAATGGACATTTGAAGCAACAGACTTGCTTGTTGTATCCAAAATATTCCGGTTCTGGCAGTTAAACGGAGGTTTAATGCTGCATCATTTGCAAAATGCAATGTTCTCAGAGGTTTCCATATGCATGAATGATGTCCTTTTGGGGTCCTTGGTGCTCCCTGAGCTTGGTTATTTTCTTGCAGACATTTCATTACTGAACTAGGTAACATCATCAGTGTTAGGAGTGAGTGGGAGGAAGAGGGGGGAAAGGAGGAGGATTGAGGGGGTTTTGGTGCTCCCTGAGCTTGGTTGTTTTCTTGCAGACATTTCATTACCCAACTAGGTAATGTCATCAGTAGTAGAAAGAGTGGGGTTGTGGAGGAGGAGGGAGAGGAGAAGGAGGAAGAGGCCTGAGGGATCTTTGGTGTTCTCTAAGCTTTGTTGTTTTCTTGCAAACATTTCATTAACCAACTAGGTAACATCATCAGTACTAGAAGATGGGTTTAGTAGGGTTTGCTAAACCCCTAGTAGGGTTTGCTGCCTTTGTATACTATTGGTTGTCTTGTCATTGTTGGTGGAAGTGGTTTCATTAGGCTGTTGTTTACTATTAGCTTTATTGCCTGAGTTGGTAGTTCTTTGATTAGGGTATTGTTTACTTCTTGCTTGTTGGTCTAGAGTAAATCTTGTAATCTCCCGCTTATCTGGCTGTTGATTTCTGGCCAGGAAGTGCTTTGTTTCTTTCAGATTGTCTCTTTTGATGATATGTACATGTTGTTTATCTCTCTGTGCCTGTTGATGGCCGATTTGGCTGAATGCCAGGCCTCCAGGAATTCCTCTAGTATTTTTGGGACTTAGCTTGATCTAAGGTGCTCATAGTTTCCCAGCTGAAACTATGGTGGAGTCTGTCCCTGTACTTACAACAGTTCATTTCATGTCCATTCAAAGTTACAACAACACTGAACAAATCTGATTTCGGCCTCTTCTAGGCCCGTTTTTGGCTCATTTTGAGCCTGTTTTTGGTCCATTTTTTTGGTCCATTTTTTTGGTCCATTTTTTTGGTCCATTTTTGGACCATTTTCAGCCCATTTTTTGGGCTGTTTTGGGCCTCTTTCTTGGCCATTTTCGGCCTTTTTTTTTTTTTGGCCTACTTTCAGCAGGCAGAATGCTGTACAGAAAACCATTTATTTTTTGTTCTATATCAAAGTCTTGTTTTTTTTAATAGGATTTCTAAACCACCCATCTCACTTAAGTCTCTCTGGACAGTTTACAACATCACAGTAAAGTGATATAAATACATAAATCGAAACATAGGTGAAGAACAGAATTAAGAAGAAATTCAAACTGACGCATAAAAATAGAAAAGCATGTGCGGCACTAAGATGAATGCTGCAATCTTGCAGTTGGAGGGGAGACATTGTTACCTACATTGTCTAAAAGATTAGTACTAGTAAAATAATCCCTTGCAAACTTGGGCCCTAGATTTTTGTAAAATGTTAGTCTGTAGCCATCAACGTTAGTGTGTCTTGTAGGATAGGCTGTTATAGTACAAAAAATGCCCCAGGGTTTATTTTCAGCATTATACAGTTGAGAGGCAGGGCCTTAAACTGAAAGGATAAAACTCTCGACTTTTGACTTTTTAAACACCAACCTTGAAAATATCATATTTTTTTCAAAAACTGGATAAGCTGAGGTACTTTGGCCTGGTTTCCACTCTATTCCTTAAGTAGCTTTTCTGATTTTAAAAATGAATGTCAAACCGTTTGTAAAAAAAAAAAAAATATGAAGAGGGAACAACTAATCTGTATGAATCTCATATTTTAATTCAAAAAGAGATTTTAAGGGTTTTTTTTAAGGCGGGCTGTTGGAATTGGGCTTTCTTTCAGCTTTGCTTGAGAGTTTGACAGTAAATTGGTTGGAAAGCAGATGAAAGAAGAAATGAAGCAAATTTTTGTGCTCTCCAACATTTAACTCCACTGTAAACATACTCGAGAGTAAAGACATTTTTTCAAAGAGCTTTGATACACGCCAGCATGTATATATGTATATAATTTATCTCCCTTTATGCACACATCACGCAGGAATAAATAAATAACCTTTTCCAATAGTTTTCCATATCTTTGTGTCCCTGAGGAAAGATCAAAGGGTATGGGATATTAAGCCTGAGTTTTAAAAGCAAGAACGGTGGGGTCCTTAGTGCTATCTGAGCTTGATGGTTTTCTTGCAGATGTTTCATTACCCAACTAGCTAACATCATCAGTGCTAGAAAGGAGTGGGGTTTGCATTATATCATCTTTATAATAACATTAATGCAGATATCAGTCCCTGAAAATGTTTAGCTCCCATATAGAGGGAGCTTATCCTTTGCTTTCCATGTGTAGAGAAAAGAGGGAGGTTTTCAAAGAGAGACCTTCCCTTCATCTTCAAGTCCTAGTAAACCCACCTTAATTCCAACAAGAGTCCAAATCTTGCTGGCAAATGCTCCTTTGTATCTGCACGCATCTTTTACCTTTTTTCCAGAAGCCTTGTGGTATGTAAATATTCCTCAGTGCAGTTGGCATGTTGCCTTGGATTCGATGCCAAATAGGTTCACAAATAATATTGCGTCTGAAAGCAAACCAGTCTTTTCCCAAGATTGGACAGAAGCTGGGTAGGACAGACTTCAGAATTTGTCAATGAGGCTGCTTTAATGAGTGGGACACAGCTGCTTCCTCTCATGCCTTTCTGAAATTGGATCTGGAGGATTTGTACAACCCTGTTCCTTCTGGAATTGGATCTGGAGGATTTGCACAACCCTGTTCCTTTCTGGAATTGAATATATCTACAGAAAATGGGATTTGTCTCGACTGCCTCGGACCACGAGGCTTAAGACATTTTTTTTGGATCTGGATACGAAATTCCTGCTGTGCGTGGTAGCTCCATAAACACCATCTAAGCATCACTGCCTTGCTGCACATGTCAAGCAATGTTGTGCAAATCCTCCAGATGCAATTCCAGAAAGGAACAGGGTTGTACAACTCCTCCAGATCCAATTCCAGAAAGGATCATGCATGGATCACAACTCTGAGGAATTCTGGTTAAATTCCAGTTCACATCTAGAAGATGAGTAATTTGGAAAGAACTGCATTGAGGAAAAGCAAAGCTAAAACCCTCGGAGCAAAATGATCAAGGCCTGATAGCTGATCTCCAAGTAGGAAAGTCCAGAGGCTGTTGGAAAGTTGGTGAGCCGATGAGAGCAAAATTGTTGCACGCTTGGTGAGCAAGAAGGAAAACATTTTTGAATAGTTACGGTTGTGTTGTGTTATAGGTAAATTCTACCTTTCTTAAGAAAACATGATGGAGAACTTATCTGGATGTACGAGTTCTTGTTGAAACATCTACCTCAATTTGGATCTACATCCTTAACTGCTTTAAGCCTTGAGCGATGAGGGTGAATCAACTTTACGGCAGGAATTTTGTAACACAAGGAAAGGGAAACAACATGGATCATAAATTAATGGATATATTAAATTACCTTAATGAAATACAAAACAACAACACGGCAGGAGCTTGACGGTTTATCGAAAAGAACGGGATGGGCTCCTAACGGCTTAACTAGTTCCCATGAACAATTTAATCCAGTATATCTCAAAAGTATGTTAAGGTGAATGCTTTTTTTGGCTTGCTTGCTGCCTTTCCACACACTGGTGAAATCTTGAGCCTTGCAGAATGTAGAATAACAGAGTTGGAAGGGACCTTGGAGATCTTCTAGTCCAACCCCATTTCAGACAAATGGTGTCTAATCTTTTATTGAAAATTTCCAGTGTTGGAGCATTCACAACTTCTGGAGGCAAGGAGTTCCACTGATTCATTGTTCTAACTGTCAGGAAATCATATGTATTTTTTTACTTACTGGTAACGTGTGAAATTGCAACTGATTGGCTATAAAATCATCTTTTAAATATTTATCATTAATGAGAAGAAGGAACCATGGTTTCTTCAAGTTTGGGGATTTCCCTGCTCTTTGTTGTAGAATTCATCATGAAAAATGCATTGGTTGATTAATTTTTCAACCCGTATCAGATCCAACAAAAATAAAATACAAGAACTATTTCCAGGATAAAGAAGGTAAAAGAAATACAACAATAAAATACCTATGTGATAAATACACATACAATACATACAATATACATACAGTATTCAGTTGAATATTTTGCCTCTGATATGTTCCATGCAATGGATTCTTAGTTGAGTTGCCTTGTCTAATAAATTTAGCAATGTGCAGATATTACAACAAATAGGACAATCTACAATTCAGGTCACAATGGGCTGTTTTTCCCCCCCAAGCAGGAATTTTTATTATATATAAATGTGAAAAACCACTCACACATCATCACATAATCTCCAGAACTGTAAAGCCTACAAACTTAAAATTTGGCATGTATCTTCCTCTTGGCTTCTTGGTGCTCACTAAGAAAAGGTTTTTTGAAATGATCACCAGAACATTAGTATTTCCTATATTATCATTATTAACACCCTCTGATGCTAAGGAGTTCTACTCCCCCCCTGAAAAGAAATCTGTTCCAAATGCAAAATACAAGCAGAGGAGAGGTTTCAGTTTCACAGCACCAAGCAGCTTTAGTAAGAACAGTTGAGCTAAGCCCTGCCCAGGATCCTTGCTGTCTCCTTCTTGCTCACACAGCAAATACTGTGTCAGTTTCCAAACAGTCCTCAACTCTCTTACACACTGGCAGGATGCTAGCTAGATGAATACCGATGGATGCTGGTAGGCAGAGGCAGAATTCCCCTCCCTTATTTTTCCTCCCCAAAAACTAAGCCTGACTACATAGTTTCCAAGCAAAGCACAGGCATTGAGCTAGTTTTAAATATCTAAACCTCATAGGGCATAATTTTTATTTTTTATTTTATAATTTTTATTATAAAGTAAGGCTTTCAAGTACTTCATCCTGGAGTGTTTAAAGTTTTGCAAATGGGCAGAAGGATAGCACAGAACGCATCTCGGTAAGAGACTGTAATTGTATAGATTATGTATTGCATAACCTGTTATTAGAACTGGAGTGGATCTAATCTACGGATTTTATTCTAATCTCAAAAGAGGCACTTTCGTGTGACTTCGTAGTCCTGGACTCTGTTGGAGATATACCCACTGGAGATTTCACTGTTCTGCATTTCTGGAGATCAGGAGCTTTGAATTCAAATGCTTGCTTGGGGTTGCATTCTTCCTTTTTTCCTCTGATCAGTTTTGGAGAATGAACAAGACAAATAGATTGTCCTCGACTTACAATGGTTCAGTTAGTGACCATTCAAAGGTACAATGACACTGAAAATTGTGGCTTCGGACCAATTTTTCACATGATCATTGCATTCAGAGGCTTGGCAACTGGCAAGGACTTATGACAGTTTAATTTAAAGTTGCCAGAGGTTAGAAACTTCATTATATAGTTAGTTTTTTTCTCCCTTTTCCTTCAATAGCAGGGGAATCCTATTTGTTGTAAGACTGCTCAGGAGACTAAATTAATGAAAAGAACCAAATAGCAATAGCCCTTAGACTTATATACCGCCTCACGGTGCTGTTACAGCCCCCTCTAAGTGGTTTTCAGAGTCAGTCTCTTTCCCCCAACAATCTGGGTCCTCATTTTACCCACCTTGGAAGGATGGAAGGATGAGTCAGTCTTGAGCCAGTGAGGATCGAACTCCTGGCAGTGGGCACAGTTAGCCTGCAATGCTTCTAACCACTGCACTACCAGGGAAGGTGAATGAGAAAGGGGATAAGAAGGAAGGAAAGGAAGGAAGAAATAGCATTTACAGTATATACCACTTCACAGTGCATAGGGTCAACCTATTTGCCTCCAACAATCTGGGTCTTTTTTTTATCGACTTCAGAAGGATGGGAGGCTAGATGAAGCAACAGTTGGAGAGAAATGAGAGACCTGTATGAAATATTCATAACTTTCAATAAAGCTTCTGGAGAGAGAGAGAGACAGAGAGGGGTGGGAGAGAGAGGGAGGGAGAGAGAGAGAGACAAAGAGACACACACAGAGAATGAGGTAGGCAGAGAGAGAGAGAGAGAGGGACAGGGAGAGAGGAAGAGGGAGAGAGACAGAGACACAGAAAGAGATAGAGGGAGAAGGAGAGAGGGAGAGGGAGGGAGAGGAATTGAGAGAGGGAGAGGGAGTGAGACAGACAGAGGGAGTGAGAGACAGAGAGAGGGAGAGAGTAGGAGAGAGAAGGAGAGAGAGAGAGAGAGAGAGAGAGACCCATGCAGTTCTTCTGAAAAAAAAAAAAAAGGGAGATACCCATGTTAAAAGATGGAAGAAAAGACCTTCCAGAAACCTCCCACCATCGCTTCTCTGGTGTTGCTCATACCAGCCTTCTCCAAGTCGAATTCAACAGTTTGTGGCTGCTTTAAGGCGAGACAATTGCAAAGGCTGACCTCATTCTGTCCTGTGGTTTTATGAAATGGGGACATGAGGTCATCCTTCTCCCCCAGCCCTTTCCTCACATCCTTCAGAGTAGCCATGATTACTTCCAGGGTGACAATTGGATGTCACCTGGTGTCATTCTCATGTTTGGTGTTGGGAAGCGTGTGAGAAGATGCTTGGCTTTGCTCTCTGAAAACACGTTCTTCTCCAATTTTGAGAGATATAAAACCTGAATGGGGATTTTTAAAAAATAGAACGTCATAACGGGTGGGATGTGTCCTGGCATGCAAAATGAAATAAAATAAAATAAAATTCCTGGAATGGAAATGGTGGTTGTGTGTTCATTCAAAGCGTGGAATGGAAATGGTGCTTGTGTGTTTCTTCAATGCCCGGAATGGAAATGGTGGTTGTGTGTTCCCTGAAACTGGAATTTTCTTCCGCCAAAAGGGAAGACATTGTCTTTCTGTACAAAGCAGGAAGTCCTTAAGGTACAACCACCATTGAGCCCAAAATTTCTGTTGCTAAGTGAGACATTTGTTAAGTTAACGTTTTATCACCTTTCTTGCCACAGTCGTTAAGTGAATCACTGCAGTTCTTCACACAGTTGTTCAGTGAATCTGGCTTCCTCATGGACTTCACTTGTAAGAAGATCACATAAGGGGATAATGTGACTCCCGGGATACTGCAACCGTCATAATATGAGTCAGTTGCTGAAAGTTTGAAGTTTGATCAGGCGACCATAGGACCATGATGGCAACCTATGCCACGTGTGCCGGAAGTGGCACACACAGCCATTTCTCCCGGCACGCAAGAACTCATCTGGAAAAGCCCCACTGCGCATGCTGCCGCCCGACAGCTGATTGTTGGGTATCTGGCACAGATGCGCAGGGGGATGCATGGGAGACATGCACACATGTGCAGAGACATGGGGAGGCCAGCATGCATTGCCTTTTGAGTGCTGGCACGCGAGCGAAAAGGTTTGCCACCACTGTCATAGGGGATGCTGCAACAGTTGTAAGTGTGAACAAAAGTCACAAGTCTTTTTTTCCAGTGCCGTTGTAACTTTGAACAAACACTAAGCAAACGGTTTTAAGATGTGGAGTACCTGTATGCCCATTATATATATATACTGTATTTAAACTAAACTAATCTCTCTTTCCTTCTCCCCTGAGCATCTTCCTAGTAAATATCTCCTGTTCCCTTACGGAGTTGAGGCCTCACGGTGTTTGCCTAGCAAATCTTTCTAAGTTTCTTCTCCTTCCTAAGTCGCTGTGGACGTACTACATCCATGTGTATTTTTTTTTGCAACCACTTCTTTTCCGTTCAGTCCCGGAGTTGATAGATGTAGCGAAGTCAAGCCAAAGTAACTACTCTCTTGATACATGGGGGGAAAAAAATAATCAGAAATAGAATCGGATCCATTGGAACTCTCGCCGGCCTTTGTTATAAGGCACTTGGGAAAATAAAACGCAACGTACACGTCCTTAATGGCCAAAATGGAGCACCGAATTTCAGCTGCGACGTGAGACAAATGAGTTTCCCCCCCCCCATTGTATGAACTTTCTGGCCATGGTTGTTAAATGAATCCCTGCGGTTGTTAAATAAGGTCACGCCGTTGATGAGAGTGAATCTGGCTTCCCCTGTTCATTTTGCTATTCAAGAGGTCGCCAAAGGGAGTTATGTGACCTTGGGACCCTGCAACTGGCAAATGTTCAAGTCAGTTTCCAAGCATTTGAATTTTGATCAGGTGAGCATGGGGAGATACTACAATGGTCGTAAGTGTGAAAAACGTCCTGTTTTTCAGTGCTATTGTAGCTTTGAATGCTCACTAAATAGAACTGTTATAAGTTGAGGACTACCTGTATGCATTTACACATAGGTGGGCACATGCCTCCCTCTTTCTCTCTCTCTCTCTCCCTCCCTCCCTCTTTCTCTCTCTCTCTCTCTCACACACACACACACAGAATATTTTGAGGTTATCACAAAACGTTGAGATTAGCTAGCTAGCTAGCTGGATATATGATAGATAATATAAGAAGTTCCAAATCATGCTAAGCCGATCTCACAGTTTTATGGCAGCAAAAATAAAAATAGTTTCAAATTGTGCTCTAAATTCTCCTGTTCTTTTAAAAAAGCATCCAAAATATTCTAGCTAGCTGTAAATCAGGAACATGCTGATTTTCAGCAAACTGATTGTGACCCCACCTCCAATATTCTTTGAACCCCTCTAAAATTCAGGCCTGATTTTGAAACCTCCCCTCCAAAATTCTTTGAATTGTGGAAAATTCAGGTCCGATTGTGAACCCTCCAAAAATCTTTGAACCCTCCAAAATTCAGGCCTGATTGTGAACCCTCCAAAATCCTTCCTAACGCAGCAGCAAAATTTATTTATAAACCAATCCATTTAGAACTATGGTGATCCATAAGTTTTCGGTAAGCTTATTAAGTCCTCTAACTGGCCTCTAGCTCCAATGTTTGTTTGGCTGTTTGGATATTTGTTGACCCATTTTCCAAAGCAGAGCTTCCAAACAAACAACAGAATGGAAAGTCGGTTAACTAAACTATACCGACAGAAAGAGAGCAAGCCTTTTAACAGTCCAAAAAGGAGATTATGCTCATTCTCTCTCTCTCTCTCTCACACACACACAGAGAGAGCGAGAGTGAGAGCGAGAGAGAGAGCAGTTTCCTTTATATTAATGAGGTATATATGATTTGACTCTTCTTCGTTGCTGAAAACACAAACAAAGGCTTTCATTGTGGGAAGCAATTTAATTTTTTCCTCTGAGCTTTGTTGGGATAAAGTATTTTTCCAAGCGCAGAGAGAAATCTGTGGGTCACTTTTTCCAATAAAATCTGACATTCTCGGCTGTACTTCGACACGCACACACACACACATACACACAAGTCAGGCAATTTGGCCTATTACTAATTAAATCAGCCTTGCCTGAACAATTCCCAGCATGTCATGCTTGACTGGGTGGTAGATTGTACCTAATTTTCCTTTCTTTTCTCTGAAAATGAAACCAGTAGCAATAATAGGAAACCAATCTAAAGCTGGAAGCTGCTCCTCTCACCTTAAATGTTTTATTTTGCAGTAGATTTTATAGTAATGAGATTCCCCCAAGCACAATAGCATATTGAAAGTTTTTCTGTCTGTCTGTCTGTCTGTCTGTCTGTCTGTCTATCTATCTATCTATCTATCTATCTATCTATCTATCTATCTATCTATCTATCTATCTATCTATCTATCTATCTGTATTTCTAACATAAAATCCTAGCCAGAACTGGAAAGAAACTTGTTTTAAATTAGAATAACTCCAATTTTATTTTTTTGGGAATATAACATTTTTATTTTTTAAAAGCTGATTAAAATATATCCTATTGCATTAAAGACCAGAAACTTAGATATTGATATGCAAAAGCATGAATTTTGGGGTGCAGGAATGGATGAGTTAGCTACTTCTTTTCTATACTATCCAGTTTCTGAATTTATTTTCCTTGCTTAACCGGTTTTTCCCATTTCTGTCTGTCAACTGATGGCAAGTTTACAGCTTGTGAAGTGACAGCTCCCTTGCAAATCATCTGGAAAAAAAATCACGAGTTTCTGGTTTTATCTGCTCATGTATATCTGAGGAGAAGCCCGTTTAAGATGAAATGGAGAAAGGAACCCCAAGTTTTACAAGATCTTCTTGTAAAAGGAACCTCTTGGTTTCCTTTTTGAGGGCTGTCGTTCAGTAGTTAGACATGTACATCTTTTTTGACTTGATTTATTGCAATGTTTAAATAGAGTTCTGGGAATCTTCCATCATGAAAAGGAGGAGTTGTGCAAATAACTGATCTTTTTTTTTTTTTTAAATTAATGAGGCTTCTTTGGCTGTTACAGACTTCAGTAACAGGTGATATATGAAACCTACCCCTTTTCCATGGATGGCAAAATGTAAAATCACTGAACAGGTGGTTATACCGGTTGGCCCCACCCCTGGGAGGGCAAGTAGAACTGCTTAGCATCACAGCGTAATAATAATAGTAATAATAGTAATAATAAAAATAAAAACAAAAAATAAAGCTCAGACTGACTACAAACAATGTCACAACACAGATGGTCCACTGGAACTTGTGTCACAACTACCACCTGCCTGTAGCAAAGAACTGGTGGGATCATAAGCCTGAAAAAGTGGTTGAAAATGAGCATGCAGAACTACTGTGGGACTTCCAAATACAGACTGACAAAGTTTTGGAACACAATTCCCTGGATATCACGATTGTGGAGAAGAAAAAAGTGTGGATTGTCAACATTGCCATACCTGGTGACACAGAATCAACAAGAAACAACTTGAAAAAGTCACCAGATATCAGGACTTGATGATGATGATGATAATAATAATAATAATAATAATAATAATAATAATAATAATAATAATAATAATAATAATATTTTTAAAAAAGAATTCTATGTGATCTCTTGAATCTGCTCTTGGCTTGTGAACAGTGGTTTGGGATTGATATCTTGGGTTTAAAATTTCAAGAGCTTGCCCTGTTTTATTTCAAGCCACTGGCAGCATGGCTGACTCCAAACAGGCTTTTAAACTGGGTTCCAAGAGCAGATTTGGGAAATGACTGAATTATCCTGGTTTGGAGTGAGGCATGAAGAGAAAGCTATCTTTGTGGTTTGTCTAGACGGCCCAACTGCTGATGACTCCTAATAAATCAGGCAATATTTCCTAGCTGTGTTGACAGAGAATTGGGAGGTGGGAGGAAGTTTTAGGCCAGCACGCTGGTTGATTGAATGTCTTCCAAGGGCTTAGCAGAGTTTATAATTATATTTTGAGCATTTTAGGCTTGCAAAAAAGAACCCCCCAATGTTTTTGCCAGTAAATTCCCTTGGCGCCTCTGTTTGGCTTTGCAATGGGTCTGAATTTTGGATGCCCCTCATCTAAAGGAGAGCTAATACAATCCTAGATTTCATGAACAGATGGATAGTTTCAAGATCATGAGAAGTGACATGCCGTTTTATATTGCATTGGTGGGACCATATTTGGAATATTGTCTCTGATCATGGTCACCAATGATACAAAAAAAGATGTTAGGATCCTAGAAAGACTGCAGAGGGAACCCAAAGGTGCTTTTTTTCAAGAAGCAACTGGACTTACTGGTTTTGCTTTCAAGACATTTTGTGTCATGTTTCCATCGGAGCCTGAATCTGTGGGGAAGATGAGCAGGAACTGGAGCAGAGGGGGATCGAGGGGCGGCTTCGTTGGCTTGGGAGGAATATGGGGAGGAGCAGGCTGAGGCAGGCCAGGGCCTTTCAGGATTGGGATGGCTTGTAGGCAGGGAGGAAGGAGAGACATGAGAGACAGACCTCGGGCAGTGAATAAAGACCGCCCATTCTGATCCATGAGCACAAAGAGTAGAGAGAAGTCGAGAACAGCACAGACTGAGCCGACTATTCGGGAGGGGAGTGCCCCGTCCCTCTTCACAAGGCACATCTGGGGACTGAGACTTTAGGAGATGCTCCGAGCTCTGTTTTCACTGGCAGAGGGTTGCAGGAGACCGTCACAGTTGAAAATGGAGCTTGCGAGTCTGTTTTCACTGGCAAGAGTGCTCGGGCCACCACAGGTGCCCTCGACACAAGTGACGGCAAACTGGTTATGCCTCTCATGCTCCTCCCATGGTCAAACACAACCCTGATGTGGCCCTCAATGAAATCGAGTTTGACACCCTGCTTTGGGAGCTCTCTCGCACCCAAACTCATAAATACTACATGTAGGAATACAACGAAAGAATCAAACGTTTGTCAAATGCATTCATTTTTGGGAATCCATTCAGAATCTCAAGTTCAGGCATTAAGTGAGACACTGCAATTGTTAAGTTGGTCACTTGGTTGTTAAACGAGTCTGGCTTCCCTATTTGACTTTTCTGGTCAGAAGGTCACCAAAGGTGATCACATGATCTTGAGGAGACGGCAATCGTTATTAATATGAATCAGTTACCAAGCCTCTGAATGTTGAACAGGGGGATGCTGCAAAAGTGTGAAAAATGGCTGTACAATAACTCAACTTTTTTGTCAGTGCCACTCTTCACTTCAAACGGTCACTATGTTGAGCCTTGACATGCTCAACAATAACCACTGCAGGTTGTGGCTATTCCAGGGGAATGGTTGCTGCCTGCCGATGTCCATTCTGTTGGGTCAAAGTCTCCGCTGCTGCTGTCCGCTGCCTGCCTGATGCTGTTTGATGACATCCCCTCTAGGTGACAGCCAGAGACTGATGAGATTGATAGCCGGCATTGCATGGCTGCTGAGATGGAGGGGATTGCTTCCAGCATCAGCACCTGGCTACCGAACGGACTGTTATTATCCAATTTAGATCATGGCTACTGGGAGGTGGTCAAGGGTTGGGTGGTGGGCGGAAGGTGGGTTATGGGTCAGATTTGGACTCAGACTATTTAGGTAGCTTCATGTGGGCTTACTCTTCATGAATGAGTTGCCCTGTTCTTTGTTTTGGATCCTGCTGGAGATTACATATAGTAATAAAGGACTATAAAGGACTGTTTTGTTTGACCAGGACTTGGCCAGGACATTGAAACACTAAACGACTTGTAACTCAAGGCTCACCTGTAACCACAACTGGGCTCTTTTTAAGGAATCTGTAACGACTTAAATTGTTAAATGGGTCACCTTTTCATTAAATGCTGTTAATTTATAACAGGTGCTTAGTTCTTTTCTTTTTTAAAGAAAACCCATAATTTGATTCATATATAAAAGTTGCTACCAACCGCAAAATTTGCTTCACAAGTCAAGATAGGCCTAATTTTGGTAGAAACTGTGTTGAATTTGTGCACAGCTGGTTGTATCAGAAGTGCAAGTTTTTTTTAAAAAAAAGTGCTTAAAAAGGTATTTATCACACTTCCTTGCTATATTCTATTTGGTGATTTTTTTAAATTACTTAACGACCAGCATTCATTGATGCTGATTAGTTTGCAAGAACTGCAGGCCCTATAAACACTATTTAAAATTAAATCTTGACACTTCCCAGAATAGCTGATTAGAGGTGTTGGACTATATAATTGCTACCCAAATTGTGGATCGATAATGAGACTGTATTTAGCATGTGGTGACTATCTGGCTGGGGATGCTATATCAAAATATTTCTTTTAAAAATATTTTTTATTGTACATTTTTCCTTAATATCAGTGGTGGGATTCAAATAATTTAACAACTGGTTTTCTGCCCTAATGATTTTTTCCAACAACCAGTTCATCACAGTGCTCAGAAAATTAACAGCCAGTTCTTCCAAACCGGTGTGAACCGGGTGAATCACACCACTGCTTAATGTATATAAAGATTGCATTTTAAATTGTATTTTATCAAATTTCATTTTAAATTGCTTCTATTAAATTTTAGTAACAAATTGTTGCTGGAACTTTGCACTTTGATATGGCCCAAGGGCTAATCAATAAAGTCTTATTATTATGTATATAACAGTTCCAATTATACAATATCATTGGTTATATCAGTCCTTCCCCCTCCTCCCCCCCTTCATGTTATACAACCTAGTTAAAATGATCATACAGTATAATCTGTTTTGATTCCGTGGTGTTATGCATCAGGATTATAACTATTATTTACTCATTTCTACCACAATACGCTATTACAATTCTCATTTTGTGCATTTCATACTATATTCACATGCAATCCAATAAATTTTATTTTATTTTATTTTATTTTATTTTATTTTATTTTATTTTATTTTATTTTATTTTATTTTATTTTATTTTATTTTATTTTATTTTATTATTTTATTTTATTTTATTTTATTTTATTTTATTTTATTTTATTTTATTATTTTATTTTATTTTATTTTATTTTATTTTATTTTATTTTATTTTATTTTATTTTATTTTATTTTATTTTATTTTATTTTATTTTATTTTATTTTATTTTATTTTATTTTATTTTATTTTATTTTATTTTATTTTATTTTATTTTATTTTATTTTATTTTATTTTATTTTATTTTATTTTATTTTATTGTTTATTCTTATGTATTTCCATATCTCTGTATTTATTTTTATAAATACGGAACCAAAGAAGCTTCTCGGATAAGAAGCGAAATGTCTTCAAGGAAAAAACAACAACCAGAAACTCCAATTGCCTCTTGAAAAAAAGCCCTTTTGGGACAACCGTGACCTGGAGGACTGAGTATCTCCATAAAAAGAGTTTTAGCTTCTAGGGAAACAAGTAGAAATCCTTAAGAATTAAGCTAGTAAAATGAACCCATAGGAATCTTCTGTCCTTAAGAACGAGTTAGGGTTAAAAAAAACCACAGGATTTTAAAAATGTAGTTTATTACTTTTTCTTCATGCTGTGATGCGAATACAGGCCGTCCTTGACATACGCCCAGAATTCGAGGCCAACGTTTCTGTTGCTAAGCGAAACATTTGTTAAAACGAATTTTATCCCATTTTATGACCTTCTTTGCCAGAGTTGTTAAGTGATTTACTTGCCATTGTTCAATGAGGAACCAGGGTTGGGAAGGGGAATCTGGATTCCCCTGGGATGTTGCAATCGTAATGAAGACGAGTCAGTTTCTGAATTTTGATCAGGGGATGCTGCAGTGAAAAACATTCCTGTCACTTTTTTTCATTGCCATTGTAAGTTGGAATGGTCACTAAACAAGCTGTTATAAGTCGAGGACTCCATGTATAGAGGTATTATAATACAGGTACTTTCTTTGCAAAAGAAAAGGAAAGAAAATTCGAAGACTGACTTTTGAGGCAAATGGGGATGGAACCCTTGTGTTTTCTTCTCTCTGCAAATTTTCCTACTGGAGCTTCTCAATCCCTTTGCTATTTGTGGTCTGCCTCCCGGGAACCCTGTTATTTGCCAATTATGTGCTTTTCTTAAAAACTGTGATTTAGAAGGCAGGGTTTAACCCCCACAATCATGCATTGTGTCAAGGTGCACAAAAATAAAAATAAACCACCTTGGGTTATGTAAGCAGGTTTGGATGGAATAACGACAGAGAAATCTGAATTTCATTAAGGGACATAAACTTCCAGCAAAAGATATATTGTGCTTAAAAGAAATGGCATTCTAGTTTGGTTTTGGGTTCCTGTGACTATTTTTATGCTGGTGGGCAGCGTTGAAACTCCTTCAAGCATGAATTATTCCTACAGAACTGCGTGTTACAGAGCTGGAGTTAGAAAAGGAATATTTTGCATATATATATATATATATATTGTAGAATTGTGAAGATTTGCATCCCGAGATATAAGTTCAAAAGAAAGAAAGATTTGCTCTTCGGGAAAGTTTTTTATTTTTTGTTCAGAATTTTCGGATTTGTTATCTCAAGTCCGTCCGTTATCCGACTTGAGATAACAAATCCGAAAATTCTGAACAAAAAATAAAAAACTTTCCCGAAGAGCAAATCTTTCTTTCTTTTGAATATATATATATGTATATGACAACTTTTTTGCATATGATTATTAGAAAAGGAATGATTAATATTGCATATAATAATGTCTATAATTTTATATTGCATATGATAATTGGAAAAGGAATAAGTAGTATTGCATATGATCAAATACAATAACTACATTTATGAGAATAAGGCAAGGAATAAGTAATATTGCATATGATAATGTAGATGATATATTTCATATGAGAATTAGAAAAGGAAATAATTAATAATGTATTTGATAGCTATACATTAACCTTATACTGCGTATGATAATTTAAAAAGGAAGAATTAATATTGCATATGATGACATTTACAATAACTTTATGAGAATTAGAAAAGGAATAATTAATAATGTATTTGATAACTACAATAACTTTATATTGCGTATGATAATTTAAAAAGGAATAATTAATATTGCATATGATAACTATACAATAACTTTACATTCCATATGATAATCAGAAAAGGAATACTTAATATTGCATATGATAATGTATATGATAACTTTATATTGCATATGATAACTAAAAAAGGAATGATTAATATTGCATATGATAACCTGCAGCAAGATTATTGTGATACAAAAATTTGAGAAAGCAATGGTCTATAGATAACTTTCAATTTATGGCCATAATAGGGACGAAAAAGTCAGTTGTTAAGCAAGGTGGCCATTAAGAGAATGGGCCACAGGTATTTGACCCATTTTTGCCAATGCTTGTCAATAGAATCCTGAATTATGTGGTCCTTAAGTGAATCCAGCTCCCCCCATTAACTTTGCTTGTCGGAAGTTGCATGGGAAGGATGCAAACTTTGTGATCCCATTACCCTGGGAAGCTACAAATGTTTGCAAATACCTCCTGATTGCCAAGCCCCTGAATTTTGATCACAGAACCATGGAAATTCTCTCATAATTATAGATATGAGGATCGGCTTGTCAGCCTCTCTTGGCCTCCCTCTCTAAGTTGGGTTGTCTTCTTCTCCTATCTCCAGAGATCTGCTGTATGCATGGATTAATTTATCTTGAACAACTGAAGAGCTGAGAAGCTTGGAGCTCCTCAACCTAGGTCAGGTCTTCCCTTGTGAGTAGTATGCTCCCTTGTCCCTCAGTGATTCTGGGTAGCTTAGAAATAGAAGAACCCCATTATAAAAACAATGACAAAGCAATGAACTTTCACCTCCCTGGTAGCAACAATCCATCAAGCCACTTGATGGTTTCCATTCCACTCTGGGTTCCTCCAGGCCTATTGGCAAAGCCAAGTCTTCAGAGCCTTGAAAAAGAGTGTCAAAGTGAGGACCAATCTTACCTCCATGGGGATTGATGTTCCTCAAGGGGCCACTACATCAAGGGTCTTCAAACTTAGCAAGTTTAAGACTTGTGGACTTCAACTCCCAAAACTCCTGAAGTTGAAGTCTACAAGTCTTAAAGCTGTCAAGTTTGAAGACCCCGTCACTAGATGAATCTCCTTAGGACAGGAAACCTGTAACATTCCCGGCCTCCCCACTTTAGTAGGTCAAGTAGATGTAACTAGGAGAAGATGATCCTTCAAATAACTTGGTTCCAAGCCATGTAGGGCAAGGTTCTTCAAACTTGACAGCTTTAAGAGCTGTGGACTTCAACTCCCAGAATTCCTGAGCTAACATGACTGGAGGAGAAATTCTGGGAGTTGAAGTCCACAAGTCTTAAAGCTGTCAAGTTTGAAGACCCCCTGATGTAGGGCTTTAAAGAGGACAATCAACACCTTGAATTAGACCCAGAAGTAAATTGGCTCCCACAGAAGGGATGACATATTGGCACGCCTAGGCAGTGCTCCAAACCTTTGACTGAAGAGCATAGAAATAGCTCTTCATCAGCAAAAACTATGCATATCTTGCATGTTATGTACAACAACATTATGTCTAATTTAATAAGGGTGTAACGCATAGACAATAATCTTAAGGAAGTGTTGTGGAGTTCACCCAAGTTCAGCTTCTTCCTATTATTTTATCATTTCCAAGATCTTTTCACACATCAGAATAAAACTGCAGATGCTTTGGAGAGATACTTTAAGGAGTAGACTTCTTAAGGAGAGCCAGATGTTTTTAAAAGGGTCTAAAGGGTCTTGAAAACGATGGTATTTTGTAGTTCAACTGAACATATTCCACACTATGAAAAAGAGGGGGGGGCGGAAGTGAATTTTTTTTTAATGGCGTCTCAGAAGGTACAAAAGATCTAAACAGTTCAGAAGGTCACCTTCAGGAAATGAAGTTCTGTGCTGATGGAGAGAACAAAACAAAGTAGGGAAAAAGGAAATGTATATAGCAAGGAATGCAGACAAATAGGAGAAATTGGCCCTGTGCAATTCAGATAAAAGCTAATAAATTGGATCAGCTGTTCCAAGGATTGCTACTTAATTGTACACTCCATCTGGACTTCCTCAGAAGCTATTGGATTGTAGCATTTTGCGGAGTTCTTCTGTTTCATCATATAATTTTTTTAATTGAAAAGATGAAGAGCTGTGAAGAGAGCGATAATCTTTTCTTGCTGTGAATAAAAACTGCCAAAAGAACTCAACATTCCAGTTTTGGCTTAAGAGTCTTTCAAAGTTGCTAAATCAATCATGGTGTTTGCTTCCTTCCCCTTCCCCTCCTCTTCCTTTCCTTCTCTTTCACCTTCTCCTCCTCCTCTTTCTCCACCACCATTATTATTATTGTTGTTGCTGTTGTTTACATCATCATCATCAATCATCACCTTATCCTCATCCTCCTCTTCCTTCTCCTTCCCTTCCCCTCCTCTCCTTCGCTTTCACCTTCTCCTCCTTCTCCTTTCCTTCACCTCCTTCTCTTTTTTCTTCTCCTCCTTCTCTTCCACCATTATCATTTTCTTCTTCTTCTTCTTCTTCTTCTTCTTCTTCTTCTTCTTCTTCTTCTTCTTCTTCTTCTTCTTCTCCTTCTCCTCCTCCTCCTCCTCCTCCTCCTTCCTCCCCCTCCTCCCCTCCCCTCCTCCTCTCCATCTTCTCCTCCTCTTCCCCTCCCTCCTCCTCTTCCTCCTTTCCTTCCTCCCCCTTCCCCTCCTGCTTCTCCTTCTTCTTCTCTCCTCCTCCTTCCCCTTCCTCCCCCTCCCTCTCCTCCTTCTTCTCCATCTCCTCCTCCTCCTCCTTCCCCTTCCTCCTCCTCCTCCCCTCCCCTCCCCTCCTCCTCTTCCTCCTCCTCCTTCCCCTTCCTCCCTCCCTCTCTCCTTCTCCATCTTCTCCTCCTCCCCCTCCTCCTCCTTTCCCTTCCTCCCCCTCCTCCTCCCCCTCCTCCCTCCTTCTTTCCTCCTCCTCCTTCCCCTTCCTCCCCTCCCTCTCCTCCTTCTTCTCCATCTTCTCCTCCTCCTCCTGCTCCTTTCCCTTCCTCCCCCTCCTCCTCCCCCTCCCTCCCTTCCTCCTCTTCCTCCTCCTCCTTTCCCCTTTTCCTCCCCTCCCTCTCCTCCTTCTTCTCCAT